>VSMD01049859.1:0-42066 GCA_008750895.1 Mirza zaza
CCCTCTGGCCATCTCATAATAAAAGCTTTCCCAGCCACTTTTAATCACAAAAACATGGTTTCACGTGGGTAATTAAATGTCCAGTCCCACATGAGACTTCACTGAAACCTCGTTTTCTCCCCTCCAGCAGCCAAGCCAGCTCCGGGCGAGCCCCAGGTGGAGGCCTCAGTATGGGGAGGGCCATGGTGCCCCCTGCAGAGCTTCACCCCGATCGCTCCACCCTGGTCTCCAGGCTTCCCCGGGCCCTCAGGGGCAAGGGGGTGGGGACCTGGCTCGGCAGGCCCCAGCGTGACCTGGCTGGCCTGGTGTCCCTCAGCTGGGGCAGGTGCTCGAAGCTGGCTCTTATGAGGGTATTTTTGTGGCTTTCAGACCTGGATGCCATGAAAGCATCCTGCACGGACCCCCTGAGTGTCTGTAGCTGACGGGAAGAGACTGGGGTCCCTGCATTCCCGGCCAGCGCCCTGCCAAGGGTGCATTTCCCATCCTTGGGACACTGTCCACACCCTTGTCCCTGCACCTCTGCCATCGCTGGGGTCAGTCCCTCCAGCACAGCCCCGCCCCACCGCCTGGATGCTCTGGCCAGCCTCTTGCCAGACTCGCCTTTGAGGGGCAGGTCAGACCGGCCCACCCTCCCAACTCTGGGACCCCCAGGGGGTCTCCTTGAGCCTCTCCAGCCTGGGGGTGACGGAGGAGTGCCAGGAGGAAACAACTTTCTCCTGGGAAGTCCCCTCTCCCTTCTCACGGTTCCCAAGGGTCACCAGACCCTTGGCATCAGCCCAGCCTCTTGGCTGGGGAGATGGCCTGCACCCCACTTGCCGCTGCTTGAGAGCGCTGGGCTGGCCTGAGCCCCTCCACGTCCGCCCTGACAGCTGCTGTCACGTGGACCCCCGGGAAGGGCACGGGTGCAGGAGGGGTGCGGGGGTGCGTGCTAGACATTTGGGGAGGGGCCAGAGGAGGCCTGTCGGATATGTCTGAGCTGAGACCTGGACCCAGAAGTAGGCAACAAACAAGCCCCCACGCTCTCCGTGCATTAGAAGACATGGACATTCAAAGCAGCCGAGAGCTAATTCTTTTAGAAAAGCAGGCTAGGTTATCACGCGTCCTCACGGCATAGCCACTGCTGATGGAGTTGGTTACCGAGAGGGACTTCGCGCCAGGCAGGGCGCTGGGGCTTCTGCTGCAAACACTGAGACCCTCGTGTCCCCATAGAGTCACCCAAGGGAGAGAAAATACCATCGGGCTGCGAAAAGGACAAGAACCATGGTAGGACAAGAGCCATGGTAGAACACTCGGGCCTGCCGGATGCCGTCGTCCCCTGAGGCGAGGACTTGCTTCCTCGTAAATTCCAGGTGAAATGTACTCAGTGACGCGCTGTGCATTGGTTAGGCCCCACTGTTTGCGAGGTCGTTGTTGCAGGGTGTGATTTTGGCCTATGTTTAACCCCCGCTTCTTTGCCTTCTTAAGCTCTAGATAAACTTCAGTTTTTCGAATAAGGAGGGATTTTTTTTTTTTTTTTAGCTCTATTAGAAGAGATTAAACAGAGACAGCATGGAAAATAAAGTATGTTTTTAAATAAACCAAGGCCTCGGTTCACATTCCCCGGAACCTGGGTCCATTTAAAAGGGCCTCGTTATTTTTAATGTGTCCACTTCCTCAGGCCTCTCCTCTTCGGTTTTTCCCATGTTAATCGTCTGAGAAATCCCAGCAGTGACATTTATTAAAGCTCGGCCCGAGGCTGGGTGAGGCCTCGGGAGCCAGGCTCTTGCCCAGGAAGGCTCCAGAGACGGACGGGAGCCCGCCAGGCCGTCCCTCTGCACGGCCAGGACCCCCTCCGGTTCCCACCGCCCTGACGCCGAAACGTCAAGAGCATGTGAACCGGGTCCCAAAGACCGCCCGGGGTGTCTCAAACCCGAGCCGCCGTCACACCAGAGCCGCTTCTCCCAACAGACGGAAATGTCAGGAAGGAGCAGGCGAGGTGTGCGGCTCCTTGCCCTTGTCAAATGCAGACCGAGGAAGCCCTGCTCTTCCTCGGGAGATGACCCCTTCCCTCCTCTCTCCTTGTCCTGCGCCTTTCTCGTTTTGCCTGGAGGCGGAAGTCGGGAGGGGAGAAGATCTGACGGTCTCAGAGGTGGGAGACACCAGCGTGCCCTCCGGGACGCACTCAGATGGGTTCATCGCCTCCTTTAGCCTCTTTATTTTAACTGGAAGACCCCTGAGGGCAGGAACTTGGTCGGGCCCCTTAGCTGATGTGTCCCAGCAGCACACATAACAGGGCCCGGCACACAGCAGGCACACAACAAATATTTACTGAACGAAGCAACGCAGGAGCGAGTGAATAAATGAACGCCCTTCGAGATCGTGCGTTCCCTAAGCCTGGGTGTGAGCGCGCTGGGCAGGTGTGGCGGGCAGAACAGAACAGCAGCCTCCCAGGGGTGTCTGTGTCCCAGTCCCCGGAACCCGTGACCCTGTCGGATCGCCATCAGGGCAATTAGGGTTGCAGGTGGAATTACGGCTGCTCGCCAGCTGGCCCTGAGATGGGAGGCGACCCGGCCGCCCAGGTGGGCCCGATGGAGTGGAAGGGAGCTCAGGTGTGGGGGCGGCAGGGGCAGGTCAGAGAAGCTGTAGGCCGGGGGCGGGGTCAGGGGGCGGTGCTGCTGCCTAGAGATGGGGCAAGGGCCGAGGGCCTGGAAGCCGGAAATGGCGGGAAAACGGGTTCTCCGTGGAGCCTCCAACAGGGACGCAGCCACGTGAGACTCTCCCACCTTGAACTTCGGGGATTTTAAGATAAGTTTGTTCTGTTTTAAGCCACTAAGCTCCTGGTGACTTGCTGGGGCAGCCGTGGGACACCCAGGAATCGGGAAGGGCGCCCGGGCGGTTGGGCGCCGCCGTGGCCGTTTACAGGGAGCGTGGCCGCTGGCAGGTCGGACCGGCCCTGCCCTCGGGAGCCACCGAGGCGGAGGCAGCCTGAACTAGGCCGAGTGGGGGGGTTCTTCACCGCGCTGGGCAGAGGCTCCCCAGAGGCTAACGCACGTACGCACGCTGGCCAGGAAGGCGTTGGGGCAGCCGCCCCAAGCGCGGGGAGCCCCGTGGCTGTGGCTGGGGGTAGCGGCCACTTCCTTTGCCCACGGGTGGGTGGGTTGGACGCGGCGCTGAGACGGCCCAGTCCTTGCCGCCCTCAGGGACTAGGGAGGTCGGCTTCCATCCTGTTCTGCTTCCGGAGTCGCAGCCTTGCGCTCAGATTACAAGTCTGCCCATTTGGGAAGATCTCGGTTTATTTTAAGAAATGCCAAATATTTAAACCATCGCGAGATGGCTTAAAATAATAAAGGCTCCGTTAATGAATTTGTGTAGAACGTTCCTTCCCAGAACCTGCAGGAAAGCGTGTGTCTTTATCCCAGGCTGTCTGTGGGCTAAGAGTCAAACAAAGAACGAGTGTCACAGGAGGATGGGGAAGAAGACTGGCCTGTGGTTACTTAGTGCTGTGAATCTGGGGAAGGTGCATTTCCCCAGATAGACTCGCAACAGGAGAATGTGGTGGTTCGGTGCATCCTGCCTATACTACTCAGGAGTGTTTGGTTGTAAATGACAGAAAGCCAAGACCAGCTTCAGGCATGGCTGCATCCAGGGGCCCAGTGTCTCCAAAGCTCCATCTGTCTCCATCGCTCAGCTCTGCTGTGCTTTGTGTTGGCTCCACCCTCAGGGAGACTCTCTCTCAGTGGCCAAATAGCAGGCACAGCCCCCAGCTTCCACCCTGGGGAGCCCCAGTGGACAGAGAGCACTTGGCCTAGAGCACTACAGGAATTCCAGGGTTAGCTCTGCTTGTCCTGACGTATATGTCTGTGACTGTCCCTAAATGAGTTACCATGGCCTGGGGGATGCTAGGCTGTGACTAACCGGAAGCAGACCATGTGGCCACTCCTGGAGCCAGCCCCCAGATGGCATGGGCTGGGAGGGGCCAGTGGCGTTTCTTTGGGGGAAACCAGGGCACCAAGGGCAGAAGGCAGGGAGTGGGTGCCGGGCAGAGGACACTCACCCCCGGGGGCAGCCCCAACCCACAGAGAACAGCTCCTCCTCAAGGGGCTGCTCACACAGCGGCCCAAAGAACTGTGATAGCTGAGAGTGCTCCTGCCTGGCGATGGGCTTGGCCCTGGGCCAGGAGCTCCCAGTCACCGTCTGCTTCCGTCCTTGCAACACCCTGGGAGGCTGGGGCTCGTGGGCACGTCAGCTCACAGAGGAGGACACGGGCTCAGAGACGTCCATTCTGGCTCAGGGCCCCAAGTTCTTCACCACCGCCGCCCACAGCACCTTGTCTGAGATGCACCTGCTCTGGACGGTCACCGGGCCCAGTGACGGCCAGACAGGGGAAGCTGGGCCCCGCAGCCCGGGCTGCCTCCCCTTGAGGGGAGAGCCTGGCCCCAGCGGAGGTCCCCGGATTGCACGGGGGGGACACTTGTCTGCTCCTCCTTTTGACTGTGAGCTTGTGAGGCAGGGACCGCCAAGGGCCCCCCGGGACCACACAGGCACAAGGAGGGCGGCGGGGAGGACTGCCAAGCGAGGGAGGGGCCGGAGCTGCCGGGACTCAGTGCTGAAATGCTGGGCTCCAACGACATCTGAGCGCCTGGGGGTCTCCGTTGGAGACAGATGAAAATGCAGGCCGTGCACGCCGCTCAGGGAAGCCGACGGCTGCGGAGGTGCTGCCCCGCCCGGCTCTGGCCCGGATCTGGGCTCCATGCTCCGCCCTTCTCCTTGCCGGCTGCGTGACCTTGACCTCCCCTCTCTGAGCTGCAGGCTGCTCATCCAAGCAAGGCGTGTGACAGAGGATCCAGGGTCTGTCACACATAGGTGCTTGCGAGGGTCAGACTGCAGCATCCGGAACCTTAGTTCAGCCTGGCACGTCGGAAGGACTTGGTACCTGCTATGGCGACGGTCGTGGCGGTGGTGGAGGTGGCAGTGATGAAGATGATGACAATGAGGAGGAGGACGGTGATGGTGGTGATGACAACGGTGATGATGGAGATGACGGAAATGAAAATGATAGTGGTGAGGGCAACAGTGATGATGATGATGGTGGTGGTGGTGGTGGTGGCAGCTATGGTGACTGATATCACCCCTGCTGCTGTCACTCAAGAGACCAGCGTCACAGCGTGTTCCTAAAACACGCTGTGACCAGGGCTTGCGGTGAGCACACGGAGGGTCAGAGTTCGCTCCCGGCCTCCCAGCAAGCTGCGGAGACCTTCTGAGCTGCAGCCCCCGCCCCTCCCCGCTCCCGGCCCCCTGGAGACCCTGCCTGGTCTGGCCCTGCCACGGCGCTGGCCTCGCCTTCCAGGGCCCGCCTCCTCCCTCGCCACTCAGCCCTGCCGGCCGCCTCGCGGGTCCTCAGACCCCCTGCGTGTCTCTACCTCAGGACCTTTGCACTTGCCGGTCCCGCTGCCCGGAACACTTTTCCTCACGTCTGCACGCGGCTCATGCCCGCCCTCATTCAGGTCTCTGCTGGAACGTCACTCCTTGGCGAGGTGCACCCGACTCTGAGCAGGGCAGCAGCACCCCCACTGGCACCCCGATTAGACACGCTCTGTGCGCGCTTCCTGCTTTGGCTTTCTTTGCTGCGCTCACCACTCCCAGACAAACCGTGTACGATGTTCCTTCACTTGCGACGGGGTTACAGCCCATCATAAGTCGAAACTGTCGTCAGTCGAAAATGCATGGAACACGCTAAGCTACCGAGCACGCTGGCCCGCCTTAAACATGCTCAGAGAGCTCGGCATTGGCCACAGTGGGGCGAGGCCGTCTGTCACAGGCCCGTCTTATGCCAAAGTGCTGCGTGTCCCGTGTAACTTACCGGACGCTGCACTGAACATGGGAAACAGTGGTCACGCGGGCCCTCGAAGCACAGTTTCTACCCAACGCGGGTCCCTCCTGCGCCCTTGTAAAGGTGGGAAATCCCTGGGAGCCGACGGGAGTGAGCGACTCGTCCTTCCTCTCCCCGCTAACACATAGCAGCGCAGGGGTGGGGACCGTTGTCCCCAGCGCACTGCATGGGCCCCGCGCGCAGTAGGCCCGCAGCCTGGGGCTGATCCGTAACAGCCGCCGCCTCTGTCACCGGGAAGGGACAACAGGCAGGGGTGGGCGATCCCAGGGGGCTCGGACACAGGGGAGCTCGGCAGGGCAGGCGTGACGGCGCCCGCCTGGAGGGAAAGTGGCCAAGCGCCCAACGTCACCGCGCGTTTCTAAAGCGCAGTTTTAAGATACCCGCCCGTGTCGTTTCATTCCGTGTCGCGTTAAGTCACCCGGGTTTTGAAACTCTGTGGTTTTCGTTTGTATTTAAAATAATTAAGTTAAATACACCCATGGGTTTTTTTTTAAAGCATTTTATTTTCATTATCTTAAAAAAATAGATTATTTCCCTAAAAATTGAGGTACGACCGATTTCCCTTAGGAGAAACATATCAGAATACACAGCAGCCCTGCTTACCAAAGGGACACTGGTGTGTTTTAAAATCTGTCGCGTGTGAAATGAGACGTGTGTGAGACGTGTGAAGACACTGAAGCCCTGGCAGCCCTTGGTGATTGGCCGACAGTGCCTGCGGTTTCCTGCTTGTTTTAGGGGTGACTGTAGGTCGGCCCCTTCCACCCCACGCCGTATCCTTCTCTGATGCTGAGCTGAGATTAAGGGCAGGTGCGTGTGCCCCTCGGTCCGTGTGAGTGCGCAGGTGTGCACGGTGCACACGCATGGGCGGGGGCTCCGTGTCCCATCAGCCCCCTCTGCCCCTGACATCTTTGCCTTAGTTTAGGTTGTTGTGGAAATTTCCATCGTGTGATAGGATCTAGAATTCCATCAAGTTGCAAATCCTCAGTTGGTGTAGTGACAGCATTTAAAGAACAAGGTTGGCTGGGGGGGTATTTCGTTTTGTTTCCGAGCCAGAGACACCAATGCCTGGGGTCCCGGTGTCTGTGCAGACGGGCAGGCGCGGCCGGGGCAGAGCCGGGAGGAAACTCAATGGTGGCACTGGGGTGGTAATAGTAATAGTAATTAGTAATAGTAATATAATTGGTAATAGTAATTAGTAATAGTAATACTAATAGTAATAACTGCAGCTGCCCTGGCCGTCTTCAGAGCATCATCTCCACTTAGAGATGAGGAAACCGAGGCCCAGAAAGTTGAGTGACCCGTCCAAGGTCACACAGCCCCTAAGGGTGGGTCTGCCCAGTCTCCAACTCTGAAGTCCACACTGTCGCACCAGGACAAAGCACTGAGTCCACCCCCCACCGGCCCCCTCCTGCTGCTGGGATGCCCCGTAGCAGCCGCTGGAGCCAAGACACGTGAGAGCTGGAGATGTGGTGGCCATGGCTGAGGGTCGGACTGTGGGGTCAGGTTTTCACCGTTCAGCACCCAGACCAGACCCCCAAGTCTGAGGCCATAGCTCTGAGTGGCCGCGCTGGTTTCCTGGTGCTGCTCTAGTAGATCACCCTGAGCTTGGTGGTATAAACTGCAGGAATTCATTCTTCTCAGCTCTGGAGGCCAGAAGTCCCAAGTGAGTCTCGGGGGCTAAAATCAAGGCATCTGCAGGACTGCTCCCTTCACACACTCCAGGGGAGGGTCCCTCCTCGCTGCTCCCGGATTCCTGTCGGTCCCCGACCGCATGCGGCTTGTGGCTGTGTCACTCTGGTCCCTGCCCCCATCTTGTGACTCTTGTGATTAGGTTTAGGACCCACCCAGCTGGCCCAGGGTAATCTCCTGTCTCAAGGTTCTCAACTTCGTCACATCTGCAAAGTCCCCTTTGCCACATACGGTGTGACCTGACCAGTCAGTTCAGGGGGGGTTGGAAGAGGGCTGCCTTTTGTTTCTTCAAATTGGGAAGATGATGCTGGCTCCTTAGAAAAGAAAAGAGACAGCACGCATGTGGGAGGGAGAGCAGAGGAGGAGAAAGGGAAGAAAGGATTGAAAAAAGAAGGGTGGATGGAGAGGAGGGAGGAGAGAAGGAGGAAAGAAGGGTGGAAGGAAAAGAAACGGAAACATTGTGGAAGAAATAAGTGAACCTGTCCCCGGGTGAGGACCAAGCACACAGCGTGCCGGTTCCCTTCCAGATTCTTCCCTGTGTATCTACAGATATACGCAGGCCTTAAACTTTGAGGACACCCAGGTCAGGCTCTGTGCTAGGGCCTTCCTGGGGCATCCCGCTCAATCTTCTCGTGGTCCCTGCCAGGGGACCTGCCCACTGCGATATCAGAGACCTAGTCATTTGCCCAAAGCCATAGAAGGTGCAGATGGCAGTATGGGTTCCAGCTCTTATCTGTGGTTCCAACAAACCAACCAAGACCAAGAGTCGGTGTCAGCAAAACATGCTTTTGTCCGTTATCGCAAAATCGTTCAGTGCGTATTTGTTCTGCTCGTACCTATGAGGGCTGGAGGGGGTGAAGATGAATTCTTCCTTGGTCCCTTCCAGACTCCCACCCTGGTCTCTGGCATCGTGTTGTACCAAGGTGCTTACGTGTCTCCTAGAGTCCGAGACGTCCGTGAGGCCAGGGGGCGGCTTTCTCTTCCCTCTGGAGCTCGTGCTTAGCACAGGCCTGGTGCGTGACGGGGGGTCGGCAATGCTTTGATGGATGGATGGACGCCTGAGCGCGGGGATGGTGGACACTCTGCCTTCGAGGGACTCACAGGTGCACAGAGAAGAGGTTGGCAAACTCCCACCCATAGGCCTGTTTTTATAAATAAAGTTTTATTAAAACGCAGTCACACTCATTCTTTTGCATATTGTCTGTGGCTGCGTTTGCAACAGAGCTGAGTGGGTGCTGCAGACACCCTGTGTGGGTTTGCTTCCTGGGCATGTGGCCTGTATAGTCGTGTGGGGCTCCACATCACCGTCTTGACCAGCGGCTGTCACTGTCTTGAAATTCTTACTGATTTTTAACAAATGCCCCCGCATTCTCATTCTGCACTGAGCCCCATCGGTTATGGACTTGGTCCTGTCTGTGTGACCCACAGAGCCTGAAACGTTGGCCGATGCCTGGTCTGGAAAATAAAACAGGCGCCTGACTCATGATAAATTCAAGGTAAAAAAGTATCATAGCCGCCTGCGAAGGGCAGGCACGGTGTCCCAGGAGGACAGAGCAATCCCTCAGGAAGCTTCCCGGAGGCGGTGCCTGCAGCATCCTGGCTCCCGGGGGCATCCGGGGGTCAGATGGGGACACGAGGTACGCAGGCCACAAGGGCAGTGCAGACACCCCCACGCCAGGATGGAGAGTCAACTTTTCTTCTTCCCTGATCAATGCACAGTATGTCCAAAACCGACATCAATTATTCACCGTGGAAGAGAAAAGGAGCAATTATGCATTTATTTCTGTCCCCCTGCCCTGGCATTTATTTCAATGTCACAGCCACAAGCCAATGGTCTCCACTGCAGGAGAGTGGCCGGCTAAAGGTGCCGCTCGCAGGTGTAGACAAAGGTCACACATCAGAAGGAGACCCTGAGCAGATGAGCAGAGAGCCAAGACACTCTTCCCAACCGTGCACAGAAAGAAGCTCGAGTTTCTTCTGCATAAGTAATTGTTTAAAAGATTGGGGCTTTTGCATCTATGCAAAGACAAAAGTGAAATTTGAAGATGCAGGTGCAGCCGGAGCCAGAAAAGCCCAAGCAGTGGATGGGCCCAGCAGGGAAACTGTCCGCTCAGCGGGTATTTGCTGAATTGACAAGTGTGTCGTTCCTGCTGCATCCCAGACCGGGAGGAGCAGAGCAACAGGATCTAGCCAGCCACACCTTCCTCTCTGCGGCCGAGGGGCTGGCGCCGGGGCCCCTGTGGGACTCGAGTGCCATCAGACACTCTGATGGCCAGGGGCCCGGCGGGGCCAGAACCCCTCCAGGCTGAGCCTCCTCCCCTCTCCCCGGAATTCCCGAGCGAGCTGTGCCCGAAGGGATGGCAGCAAAGGGGAAGCAAGGTGCCAAGGGCTGTGACCCCAGAGCTGCCTGGCAGCTGGGAAGGAGCAAGTGCCTTGGGTCTGGGCCCACAAGAGGCTCGTGTCCACTCACAGCGTCAGCAGCTGGTGGCCTCGAGGGGTGGGTGCCCATCTCGGGCACTTCTGCGTGCTGCGCGTGTCAGGCCGGGACCGTGCTTTGTCGGCACTCAGTAAACACGTGTGCAGTGAGCGGAAGAGTGACCTGTAGGACTCCTTCCCCTTCACAGCACGCAGCCATCAGCGCCATTTGACGTCCCTTACGCAGACGTCCCTGACGCGGAGGTCCCCATGCAGACGTCCCAGCCTCCGGAGGTGCACGGAGCGGGAGACGGCCCTCAGAGTTGTACACTCACTGCTCCGGCTCAGGTGTCTGGGCCTGCCTTGCTCCCGATCGAGGTTCGCAGGACGGGCAGGAAAGGGACCGGTGAGAGGGACCAGTGGACACTCAGGCGGAGCCACCGGGGAGGCCTTTGGAAAGAGCCGCAGGGGCTCCGGGCGAGGGAAGAGCTTGGATTTGAGGACGATGCACATAGGGGGCGACTGGAACAGGGGTGAGGTGAGGTTACGCAGGAAGGACGTACAGGTGGAGGGCGAGAGGGCCGAGCTCACGCCCCGGGGACACACGCATGCGACGGCAAGCGGGAGAGACCGGAGAGAGAGCCGTCAGCGAGGCGATGGGCCCTGAGGATGACAGCAGGTCACAGAAGCCCAGGAAGGACCCAGGTGACCTGGTGGGAAAAGCAAATCCTTTAAGGTGGACCAAGCGTGGACGCGAACCCGCCTCCGCGTGTGTCAGCGGTGGGGCCTTGGGAAGGGAGCCCCGAACCGCAGTTCTGACCCCTGAAAAGGCTGTTTGCAGACTTGCCATGCTGTACCCAAAGCTCCGAGTATGGCAGCCGCCAGAAGGCAGCGTAATGCTGAGAGCTGGTGCGTGCTTAGGGGGCGCTGGGCTCTGTGCAGCACCTCAGTACCTGATAATCCCACTCGCACATCAACCCCTGGGATGAGCAGGAGTATCGATCGCCATTTGCAGATGGGGAAACCGAGGCAGGTGAGAAACTTGTCTACAGCCACCTGTCTTGTTCCACGGCAGAGTCTTGATTCTGACCCAAGGAGAAAGCCGTGAACTGTTTCTCCTGCTGCAAAAGAAGAGATGAGTGAGGATGAGGATTAAAATGTTCGGAGTTTGGTTGGGGACATCGACCGCAGAGGCGGGTTCCGTGAGGGCTGGTGACGGAAGTGATGGAGCTGCCTTGGAAAGGGGACTGAAGCCATCTGGAGGCTGTGAGCGCAGCTGCACACGGGCCTCAGAATGGAACTAGGAAGAAAGGGTGTAAGTGATAAGGCCATCAGCACAGGTCAAACTGAACAGAGAAAGAACTTTCTTTTTTTTTTGAGACAGAGTCTCACTCTGTTGCCCCGGCTAGAGTGCCTCGGTGTCAGCCTGCCTCACAGCAACCTCAAACTCCTGGGCTCAAGCAATCCTCCTGCCTCAGCCTCCCGAGTAGCTGGGACTACAGGCGTGTGCCACCATGCCCGGCTAAGTTTTTCTATATATTTTTAGTTGGCCAATTAATTTCTTTCTATTTATAGTAGAGACGGGGGTCTCATTCTTGCTCAGGCTGGTTTCGAACTCCTGACCTTGAGCGATCCTCCCACCTCGGCCTCCCAAAGTGCTAGGATTATAGACGTGAACCACCCACGCCCGGCCTGAAAGAACTTTCTAAACGTCACAGCTATCAAGCTGGGTCAGTCGAGAGGTTCCGGGAGCTTGGTGGGGAGCCTGGCGGAGCGGGTTCAGGCAATGGATAAACAGGTAACGTGGGGGTCTCCCAATCCCCTTCCAGCCCCTGAGACCCCAGAAAGCCGTTGTCCACAAAAAAATGTGGATTTTGTGGAGTGCTATTTTGCAGTCGCAAATAGGAGAGAGCGAGTGAATTCACGTTTTCCGTGACCCTTGGCCCTCTCTAACACAGCGAGGTTTGCTCCTCGGGAAGGTATTTGCTTTCTTCACTCCGTATTTGACATCTGGGTTTGTGCGACTGATTTCTTCAGTGGGGCATTTATTTACACATGTAGTTTTGAGATTTGAGTTCATGCATGCCCAGCTATTTTAGGCTGGTAAACCTGACCTCTACACTCACACACACATTTAAGGGATTGTTAGATTGCCACATCTCACCCCGACGTTGGAGCTATGTAAAAAGGGCCACATTGAGTGTCATGAAAAGAAAGTATGAACTCACGGAACAGCAAGAACAGCAAAATAATCACAGTAGGTATTAGTGTGAGCTCCACTGGGGCAGGGGGTTTTGTCCGTGTTGGTAGCTGCTGTATCCCCAGCTTCTAGAACAGACCCTAGCAAGCAGGAGGTTTCGCCAAAAATATGTTGAAAAAAAGACATTCCCCTGTTCTTCCTTCTCTATGAGTGGAGGATGCTGAAGGATTTTTTTTTTTTTTTTACTCTGCAATGTTTTCATTTCAAGAAAAAGGAATAGGAAACCTCTTCTTGAGTTCCTGGTTATTTCCCTGCTGTAGGTTAAAGACATAGGTCTTTAATTTCTATTGTTAAAAATTTGCCAACACCCCAGTAGCAATGAGCACAGCTAGTTACCCAGCTCTTGGCTTCTTCTAAGTGTCATCCTCCACTGAGAAGAACCAGGGCTCCTCAGAGAAGTGCTGACCCTGGGGCTGAGGCAGGGAAAGTACAGACTGAGGCTGGAGCGTCCTACTGCACCGGAAAGTAATGACATGTGCAAAGGTGGGGAGGACGCAGGGCACAGGAGAGCTCACAGTTCTGACCACGGTGGAGAAGCAGGGCTCAGACTTCCCCTCCCTCCCCTCCGCCTTAAACAGCTAGAAAGCCAGGCGCGATGTGTATAGGACAGCGGCTTTGCAGGGTTGCAAAACAGGCAGCTCAGCACCGTGCTTGATTCGGAAGAGTGAAGCAGCCAAGCTGAATGCATGAGAACCGTTCAGTCTTCCTTCCTAGAGGTGGTTTTCAGGCCACAGCACGGGGAGGGAAGCCCAGACGGCCCAGCAGCCTCACCGCGCTGCAGATAAAAACCGTGCCTGTTGCACAAAGACAGCGAGTGCGCTCGTTCCAGGGCCATGTATGCACAGTGGTCCCCAAATGCCAAAGGAGCTGAGAAGCCGGAGGATGAGGCGGACAGATCCAGTTTTTCATAAAGCATGGTTTATTGGGGACCCTACAGGTGGTAGCAAGGCAGGCAGATCTCCATACCTGCTCCCCAGCCCCAGGGCTGTGTCCCACAGGGAAAGGGGGTACCTGTTCTCCAGTGACAATTAAAGGCCACCTTCCAGGACAGGCAAGAATGCTTTGTGCGTCAGAACCTATAATTTGTGTGATAACATCAAGGTTGCTTTGATCTAAAGGTAGGATTTATAGTGAGCAACCTGTTCCCACACTGAGAACAGTAAATAAAGCGGGAATCAGGAGGTGTTCCTGGGACTGGGCTTAATCGGAAGTCAACGTGGCAAATTAGCATCCAAGATGGAGTCACTTTTGTCTCCACAGAGTTGGAGACGGGTGCTCTTGAGTCAGTGGCCAAGGACTGATCTACGCAGGCAGGAGAGGAAACTCCCCAAGCTGGGGGAAGAACCACCAGAAAGCACTGATCCAATGCTCTGAGGGCTCACGGAGGGCTGGGAATAGCTCCTGTCAGAGTGAACAGATCTTGTAATAAATGGGGCATCCCGTAGCAGTGTACTAACAAGGTTGTCACCTGGATTCAAGGCTGCTCTGGACCTGTATTATCCAAGTGTAGGAACAAAACTTGAAAGAATTGAGCTAATTCTAGCAACTTACCTGCATGCCAGAACACAGTCTAACACTAACTAATGAATAAACAATAAAATCCAGCACCCAACCACATAAAATCACAATGTCTGGTATCCAATCAAAACTTAGCAGGCTAGCAAAGAAGTGGGAAAATATGCCCTGTAACTAGGAGAAAAATCAATCAATAAAAACAGACCCAGAAATGAGACGGATGATGGAATTAGAAGAAAATAATGTTTAAAAGATTAGAAGTGTGTTCCATATATTCAAGAAAGTAAAAGGGAATCATGAACAGATGAGGAAAAGAATGAAAGCTGTTTTAAAAATTCCAAATGGAACTCCTGTAGTTGGGAAATATACAGAATGGGATGAACAGCAGAACATTATGGAAGAAGAGGTCCATGAAGTGGGTGGCGTCGCAATGGAAACTCTTCAGAGCAAAGCAGAGGAGAAACACCATGAAAAACGCACAGAACACCAGTGACTTGTGGGACAATATTAAGTGGTCCAACATACATGTACTAGACATCCAAGAAATGGGACTGGGATGCAGACAAAGTATTTGAGAAAAAGTGACCAAGAATGTTTTGTTGTTAATGAGAATGATAATCCCAACAGACTTAAAAAGCTTAACAAATCTCCATCAGAAGAAACAGGAAGAAAACACACCAAAGCACACCGTCATAAACTGCTGAAAACAAGTGATAGAGAAAAAAATCTTAAAATAAGTCGCAGAAAAAGGACACATTATGTAAAAATGAACAAAGTTAAGAGTTTGGCAAACTCCTCATTAAAGTATATGATAGAAGACAATGGAGCAACATCTTTTTTTTTTTTTTTTTTTTTGAGACAGTCTCGCTTTGTTGCCTGGGCTAGAATGCCGTGGCATCAGCTTAGCTCACAGCAACCTCAAACTCCTGGGCTCAAGCAATCCTCCTGCCTCAGCCTCCTGAGTAGCTGGGACTACAGGCATGCGCCACCATGCCCAGCTAATTTTTTTTCTATATATTTGTAGTTGGCCAATTAATTTCTTTCTATTTTTTTAGTAGAGACAGGGTCTCACTCTTGCTCAGGCTGGTTTCAAACTCCTGACCTTGAGCGATCCACCCGCCTCGGCCTCCCAGAGGTGCTAGGATTATAAGCGTGAGCGACCGGGACCGGCTGGAGCAACATCTTTAAAGTACTGAAAGAAACAAAGTGTCCACCTAGAATTCTATATTCAGCAAAAATATATTTCACAAATAAAGATAAAATAAAGACTTTTTCAGAAAAAGAAAAACTAAGAGAATTTATTGCTAGCAGACCTGACCACAAGAGAGTTCTTCAGGCAAAAGGAAAATGGTAGATGACATTTGGATTTACGCAAAATTATAAAAGCATCAGAATTAATGCATAGTAATAAATAGGTGGGTTAATATAAAATATTTTCTCAATTTTAACCTCCTTCAAAGATAATTAACTGCTTATAGCAAAAATAATATAACCACAGTATATTATAGGGCTTGTAACATACATAGAAATTAAAAGTATGACAACAGTACCACAAAGAATGAGAGGGAGAAATGGAAGTATATTGCTAAAAGATTCTTAAACTATATGTGAAGTGGTATAGTATTATTTGGAGGTAGAGTGTCATAAGATAGAAATGCATAGTGTAAACCAAGAACAACTACTAAAGTAAAATAAAACAAAAAGAGCTAATAGTCCAACAGTGAAGATAAAATGTAATAACTAAAAACTCATATTAAATGAGTTATTAAACAAAGTGTATTAAACAAAGAAAGAGTGTATTAAACAAAGAAAGCACACACATGCATATATATTATTTATATCAAAATGGTAAATTTATACTCAATTTATTAACAATTATATTAAATATAAATGGGCTATATATTCCAATTATTAACAAAAGTTAGAGATCATCAATTCGAATCAAAGGCAAGTCCCAATTATATGCTATCTACAAAAGGGACAGAGAAGTCAGCTTGAAGGTGCTACCATGGGACAAATCTGGAACAATTTAAGCATCAAAATAAATAACGATAGTAAACCATTGTAAAATAGGAACCCAGGATTCCAAATAGAAATAAATAATGGATAAGGGAAACTCTTCTTTACAATAGAATGCCAACTTGTAAGCATAGAAGGAAGTCGGTAGATTCTAAAGCTAGTATTGACAGTGAATGTTTGATGAGGAATAGGATTTTTACACAGTCATAAAGTATCTCCCCATCAATTCCCTGTTACTGGCTGGCCTATATTCTTAAAAACTATTAAGGTCACATGCAACAAAGAAAGGCTGAAACTGTTCCAGATCGGTGGAAACTAAGAAGACATGACAACTTGGGCCAGGCGCGGTGGCTCACGCCTGTGATCCCAGCACTTTGGGAGGCTGAGGCAGGAGAATCGTTTGAGGCCATGAGTTTGAGACCAGCCTGGGCACCATAGTGAGACACCATATCTAAAAAAAAAAAAAAAAATGACAGCTCTATGTAATGTTTGTTCTTAGATTGAGATTGAATCCCAGACCTGGAAAAACAAAGCTATTAAGGACAGTATTGGAGCAATTGATAAAATTCAAATATGGATTATAGATTAGATAAGAGTACTATATTAATATAAATTTCCTGATTTTGATAGTTCTATAAAAGAGACTGTCTTTAAGCCTAAAGAAGGGTACAGTGAAGTCCAGGTGCAGTGGTGCACACCTATAACCCCACCACTTTGGGAGGCCAGGGTGGGAGGATCACTTGAGCCCAGGAGTTCAACACTAGGCTGGGTAACATAGACCATGTTTCTACAAAATAAGTTTTTGAAAAATTAGCTGCTCATGGTGGCACATGCCTGTGGTCCCAACTAATTCCTCAAGAGGGGGAGGCAGGAGGAATGCTTGAGCCCAGGAGTTCAAAGTTTAAGTAAGCTATGATTGTACCACTGCACTCCAGCCTGGGTGGCAGAGTGGGACCCTGTTTCAAAAAATAACACACACACACACACACACATACACTGAAGTACTTAGTCTCTAACTTACACTCACATGGTTCAGGGAAAAAATAATGTATTGCTATATACAAATATAAAGATAGAGCTAGAAATGGTATGTGGAGCTAGGTAAGATAGAAAATGATATGAAATTGGGGCAAGGCATGAGCTAATGAACATAGGCAAGGGTGCACCTGCATTCCTTGTACAATCTTTGCAGTTTTTGTATATGCTTGAAATTCCATCAGTATAAAAAGTTGCCCAACAGGGACATGACAAATACATCTTTAAAAATCCAGCACTAGGGAACTTACCCTTCCCACTGGTGGGTCCAACTCAAACGTGCTCTGCTGGAACCACCTGGATGTTAAGGGGCAGTTTGTGTAGAAAGAAAGCAAATCGCAAGAATAAGGCTCTTCGAGGGAAAAAGAGCACCAGTAATCCTCCACTGGGCCCTAAAACCTCATGACCGGTGACGTTGAGGAACAGCAGTAAAAGGATGATCAGAGAACATTCCTGGCAAGTGCTCAGTCGGTTCATCAGTCCGTGGAGCTTCTGATTAGCCTGGATGTGAGGTTGGTCGTGATGTACACAGCTCATTTTTTTTCCCAATATCTCCTGAGCAGGGTTTTCAGGGAAGAGCTTTGCGAGGGCTCCTCCCCCACACCCGCGTGAAAGGCGTTCCGAGACAAACTCTCCCCGCCTGAGCCGGAACCCCACCGCCTGCAGATGGAAGGGAGGACCCCGAGTTGCGTGGCACAGAGTGTGCTTGTGTTACGGAGACCTGCACAGATACGAATGTAGGCTGGCGAGAGGGTTGTCCATTTGGGGACCCGCCGTTAGAGAAGAAGGAACACACCTCACCTCCCTATCCAAACTCTGCTTGCTGTGGAAGCTTCTCAGACGTGTCGAAGTGGATGACTCCATCCGGAAACTAAGCAAGAGAGAAGGGAGTGTTCGGCCGTCAGCTCACTGGGCCTCTGTCTCTAGTGAGTCTGACCTTGATGCCACTTAACCTGGGCCACACGGGGACAAGCGAAAAGACTCTGAATGCGAGACAAAGGTGCATGAAGAAGGTTGAGCTCACTGGGCCCAGCAGAACCGCCCAGTGCCAGTCCACGTCACGGTGCCAATTTTCTGTTCTTTTCGGTGAAAGCACATGTGGTTCCCTGTGGAACAATCCACCGTTTTCTTTTTGTTTATTCAAGCCTCAGCATGCCAATGCCAGGATGACATGTACCTGCTGGTTGTCACCTGCCATCGGACTAAGACTCCATCTCCAGGGGGCCCTTTAACAAGGGACCTCTGTGTCCCAGCAACTGTGGGCTTGGGGGGAGCTTAGCACAACTTACCTGGGCCAAAGAATACAAAGAAGAGGCTCAGAATATTACAGAAGCAGGTTGAGTGTTTGGGAGAAAATAAATGCAATATAGATTGTTGCGTTTCAAGATTTTCTAGGAATATGACAATTTGAGGTGAATGAGACCATCTGCGATGCTACAAGAAATGGCAGATTCCAGCTCACCAGGCACAAAAGGACCAAAATGAGGCCGGAGTGTCTTCTGCCAGGTGGTGACGGAGCCCTCAAAGCTCAAGTGGCTGGGTCAGGCACACAGGGGCTCCCGTGGGCCAGAGACGATGCAGTTTGACCGTCAAAGCATAATGGTGTGATGCTGGATCCCGGTAAAGGATGTCAAATAAAAACGAATCAAATCTGAAGTCTGAGACTTTACTAATAATACACCCATGTTGGGTCATGAATTGTGAGCACAGGGACCATGCTAATGACGTAAGATGTCAATGATAGGGGGTACAGAAGCTCTCTCCTATCTCCTTATTTTTTCTGCAAATCTAAAATTATTCTTATAAAGTTTAATTCTATGGAGAAATAAGAATAATGGCTACACTAGATTGGAGCATGTTGAAGATACAAGAGCCTTCGAATGAGGAGAGAGTGCACGCTAGCGTTGAGAGGACAAGGCTTGGCAGAGTACGAGGAAGGTACAAAAACAGCTAAGGAACACTTTCCCTGAAGAGGGCTAGGGGAAAAAGAGCAAAGAAGCACTCCCTATCAGGAATAAGTTCTAGTTATTCTTATTGGTAGTTTAGGTCTCTGAAGGCTTAGTCTCAACTGAAAACAAAGACTAAGTTTTCTATACGATCGCTTGAATTATAACGACTTTGTCACTGAGCGTCCTCATGACACTCTTTAGAATAATGTTGATCGTTGCATAATAAAATCCTCCTCCTCCCCCAACCTCCCCAAAAAAGGAGACCTGGAAAAATCTCGGACCTGGAGGAGTCCCGTCAATCAGAACGGTGCCCGCAGGGGGGAAGATGCAGCCCCTCGCCTCTGTACCTGAGACACCGTCGAATGCACGGAAGGGAGATGGAATTTCTCCTGGAGCCGTTGAGATTTTACAAGCTCTGCATTTACAAGCAGTTTTTGGCTGGTATGACACTTTCTGAAACAAATTGTACCTCTGTGGAACAAGAATGTTTTAAATAACGACCAAGGCCGGTTTCCAAATATTCCCCAGCTCACGGGATTCTGCCGAAACCTCCCTTGCGACAGTTACAATGAATCTAGGTATCCAAATGAAAAATAAAATAGCTTCTCCAAATATTTTGGTGAAAATAGAAACTTTCCGTTTTATGAGATGATATTTTTGTCTTCCATCCGTACTCAAAGTAAAACCAAATATTAAGGCTTAATTCAATTTTATTTCAACTGTTTAACTTTGCCCCTGAACCTTCAGATAAATATTTACCCAATGGGTGAACTGGTGGATTTGAGTTTTTGAGACATAGTAAACATTCTCCTATTTAATAATCTATCTAGTTTCTATAAACTCTATCCATTTATCAGATGGTTTAGCTGCTTTTAAGGTTGGATAAAGTTTAAGGTTCACAGAGAATTTTTTTTTAAAGATCAGTTTATGTTCTTTCCTTCCCCAACTGCCTTCAAAAATGGTGATGGGGTCATTTCTGCTTGTGTTTAATCAGGTTTTGGAGGTCAGGCAATGAGTAGGGGGGTGGGGCTTATTGATTAGATGGAAGGTTGAAGGTCAGGAAATCCAAGCCTTGAAATAAACTTTGCCCTGATGCTTTCTCCCTCCTCTCTCTACCTCCTTTCTCTCCCCACTCCTCTCCCCCATTTCCTTCGTGTCTCTCTCTCTAGTTTTCTCTGTCTCTCTGTGTGTCTCTGTCTCCCTCTTTCTCTCTCCCTCTCTCCCCCCTCCCCTCCCCCGCCACAGAGGTGGGTCCTGGTGTGCCGTCACCTGTCTCGGCCACTAGGTGCTGGTTCATGTGTGAAATTATATACCTGGGGGCCAAGCTGCCACACCAGAAAGTGGGCAGACGGGATCCCGGCGCCCTGCTTGCCAGCAGAAACAGGTTCTTCCTGAATGTCGAGGGCTGTGCCTGGCTTCCTTGGGTTTGTACGTGTGTCCGGTGAACACCTGGGCATGTGCTCCCCGGACAAGCAGGATGTGTTTTCTTCCTGAACCACAACTGTTTTTCACAGCAGTTGCCACTGATGACAGCCTCTGATTGATTTCTGGTGACGTGTGGACTTGGCCGTGACACCTCGCAGGTGGAAATCCGAGGTCCATAGAGGTGCCAAAAGCCCAGCTCAGCAGGATGAAACGGGACCGGGACTCTCACCTCCCGCTGCCGGCGCCTTGCGACTGATCGCACGTCACCCATCGGCAGCGGCAGGAGTCCTCATGGTCTCGCGGCCCATGCTCTGGCTCGGCAGTTGACAGACCAGGCTTCAGATCCCGACTTGGCTGCTCACAGCCAGGTGACCTTGGGCAGGTGACTTCACCTCTCCATGCCTCGGTTTCCTCATCTATCGCATGGGGATAAAGGTAGTACCTGCCTCGAAGGTTGTCTCAAAGACGACCAAAGCAGCCAGCGTGAAGTGCAATGCCGGTCACGGGGTGGCAGGGACCAGGTGACAGCTGGCTCATTCCGTCCGTGGTCGTGCTTTGAGCACCTGCTGTGTTCCAGGAGCTTTTGTGAGAACTGGGGATGGACTTTTAAAATAGCCTTGGGTTCAGCCCTCTAGATAAACGCTAAAAGGTAACGGAAGGGACGACCACTCCGTGAAGTCAGCGAATGAATGGACAAATGGGTGAGCAGCATTGTGCCCGCGGCCCCTGAGAATCCGCACGCTGCGTGTCGAGCGACAGAGGTGGCAGCCGCTCCTTCTGTGATGACCCCTCCGCCCTGGAGAGGACACAGAGCTGTCTGGGAAAACCACCGGAGTGTCGCCTGGAGCCTTTCCTCCTCGCATGGCCTCTTCACCCGGAAACCGTGTGCTACTCGAGATGCAAGTTACATAACGACAAAAGTAGCAAAATCTCTGTGGCAGCTGTGATGACACAGCTGTACCTGTTGCAGGGGAGGTTTGAATTGTGATGACTGTTGACACAGAAGTGCTGGGAGGCTCAGGCCACAGGGTCTGCAGGGTCCGGATCCTCCTCCCCACAAATGCAGCTACAGCCCCCCAACCCCCAGAGTCAGGGCCGCTGCTCCCGCTTGTCCTTCACTCGGGGCCCCCTCCTCTGCTCCCTCCCCAGCCCCCAGCCAGGCCTGTGGCTCCCCCTCCTTCCCGGGAGCCTCCTCTGACATCCCCTCCCTGGAGCTGGTCCCTCTCTCTGACGACCTAGCCCTCCCCACCCGCAAGGCACCTGCCCCCTACGGTCTGTGGCTGCCCGAGAGCCTCTCGCCCTGTCTTCTCCAACTTGGAGAGCGTGTCCTCCCTGATGCTACGCTTCGGTGCACTCCTGCTGGGGCTCTGGGTTCCGCTGGGGGCAGCTAAACCGAAAGGCAGAAAGAACGGGGTATCAGAAGGTGGCCGGCCTGGGTTTGAATCCTGCTCTGCCGCTCGCTAGCTGTGAGATCCAGGGCAAGTTCTCTCATCTCTGTCCTCGATTTCCTCATGTATAAAATGCAGATGGGAACCAAGAGACAGGCTGCGCGTGAACGTTCTTGCGAGGATGGAAGCCATGCGACGCCTGGCTCATGAGCGACGCCTGGCTCATGAGCAACGCCAGCACTTACCCGGACTTGTTCCTGCTTCAGGGCCCTGCCGTTGTCTAGCCACTTAGTTATCTCGGAGGGGGACTTTTTTTTTTCTGAAGTGAAGCACACACGAATAAAAGTGCACAGATCATAACTGGACAGTTCGATGAACGTTTACAAAGCGAATGCACCCGCTGATTACCACCCCCCTGAAGTCCCCTTCGTGGCGCACCCCCAGTCATGACCTTCCCCCCCTCCCATCAGCTATGGATTCAATTTGCCGGCCTTCGGATTCTATGCAGTCTGGCTTTTGTTGACATTGCGTCTGTGAGATTCTTCGGTGCGGTTGCACGTGGCGGCCGTCCACTCTCCTTGCTCCACAGCAGTCCGCTGTGCAAACACTCCGAGGTCCTCTTGGCGGGGGTTTGGGCTGTTTCCGGGTGGGCGATGACAGATAACACCGCCAGGAACCTCGAACCAGTCTTTTAGAGAGCGCGCACGGGCCCCGCTGGGTTCCCGAGTAGGGGTGGAACCGCAGTCGCGTGACATGCTTATGTTTGCATCCGTAACTACTGCCCGCGGTTCTCCAAAGCGGTCATACCGATCAGAACTCGTGTGTGCGATGAACGGGACCCCACCCCGCCCCCGAAACCCAGCACCGTCACGTTTCAGTTTGGAGCCAGGTTTTGTTTTGCTTTGAGTCACTCTGGTGAGCGTGTAGCGGGATGTGTCCTTGTGGTTTGGGGGACTAACGATGGCGGTTGTCACCGCTTCGTATACATATGAGCCATTTGAAGAACCTGTTTTGGGGAAGGGCTCGTACAAGTATTTTTTGTATTAATTGGGTTATTTGTCTTTTTCTATTCCTCTGTGAGAGTGACTTCTGTATTTTGCATACAAGTCCCGTGCGGCTTACATGTATTCTAAATATCTCTTCCCGCTCTGTGACTCACCATGTCACACGCTTGGTGGTGTCCTTTGATCAACAGAAGTTCCTAATTTTAATGGAGATTTCTCAGTCTTTTCCTTCTTGCTTACTGTTTTCTCTGTCCTATTTAAGAAATGTGTTTCCATGCTAAGGTCCTGAAGATAGTCTACTGTGGTATCTTCTAGAAGCTTTATTGTTGGAATTGGCTCTGTGTATGGTGTAAGGTAGGAGGTCAAGGTTCATCTTCTCCCCTATGGCTGTCCACGCACTTATCGACTCCACACCATGTATTAGAAAGGTGGTCCTCTTCCCTGTGGTCAGAGCAGGGGACAGGTGCTCCTCCACCCTGTCTGCTAGCGCACACCTCTCAAGGAGTCTGAGACTTCCAACTTAGCCTTCTCTGTTGTATAAAGGTATGTTTGCCAAAGTAAGAAGATAGAAAATATTTCATGTAACAGTTTATTAGTTTGATTTATAACTTAACTATTTAGACATGTGGCCTCTCCTCGTTAGGAGCGGGCCCAAGCCTTGATTGAGTTTTATCAATTTTGTAGTCTTTTAAGGAACCGACGTTTAGCTTTGTCCATGTCTCCATCATGCACCTGTTTTCTGAGTCATTGGTTGCCATTCTCTTTACTGTTTGCTTCCTTCTACTCTGGGTTTAATGTATTGTCCTGTCCCAGACTCAGGAGATACAAATTTAGATGACAGATTTTCAGCCTTCTTTTGCGGCCAAAAAGCTCTAGAATCTGTATTTTTTTAAGCTCCTCAGGTGAAGAAGTGAGTATCTAGACAAGCATTTTGTAAACACTGGACAAGGCACTGGACTTCCCTGGTGCAGGAAACTGCCAGCAGCCAGAGTGCCCAGCATGCTTGTTGAGTGAATGCGGGAGGGGCGAGGGGCAGGGGTGAGAGTCCCGTGGGAAGGCCGTGATCCCGGTCTCCTCCCGCCGGGATCTGTAACCCTACCAGAGCAGCCCCAGCCCCACCTCTGCCTGGAGACCAGCGGCCTGGCTGCAAGAGCTGCCTTTTAGCTGAGCAGCTTTGGCCTTTCTAAGACGGAAGATTAAATTTATGTTAATGTGCATCTTACCACACTCAGCTGAGAAGCCGAGCCGTCCCCAAGTGTCTGGCCCACTATTTCCTCAGTGTCTCGTTACACACGATAACAAGATGCCAGTCTCCTAAGAGCACCAGGTGCCACTCTGAGGGACAAGGCTCCCAGTGCCCCCCGCCCAGCTCTCCAGACCCCCTTTGTTCTGGGGAAACAAGACCTGCCCGTCTCAAGTCTTTTTATTCCCCTGCTCTTTTGATCATTTTTTGATGAGTCAAAATGAGGTCACTCCAGTGCCAAAGCATGCCACGGAGGGTCCTGCGCCGGCCCGGGGCGTGTTCTTCCCCTTCCCTCCGAGACTTGGGTCTCTGCTGTCTCTGAATCTTGTTCTCGGTTTTCCTTCTTTTTTCTTCCCTTCCTTTCTCTTCTTTGGCTCCTCTTTCTTCTTTATCTGGAGGAAAAGTCTTTACACTTGGGAGTGGGTCGGAGAGGGCAGCTGGGGTGTGACCTGCTGACGTCATTTTTGCCGCGGGGTGCAGAGATGGTTTCCTTGACGGGGTGCAGCTAACAGGCTTCTCCGCTGCCCTGGCAGGTTTGCAGCTGCTGGAGGGAGAGAAGCCACGGACACCAGGCAGCCTCCTCCCGCCCCGCCAGGGCTCCTAGATCGTGCAGATGGGCTGGAGCCCGGCACGGGCCTGGGGGCGCTAGAAGCCGGTGGCCTCCCAGCCAGCCCACGCTGCCACGCACAGGCGCACCTGCTGGGAAGAGTCCCAAGTCTCTTCTTCTTTTTTTTTTATCTGAATTTATTTATTTATTGAGACAGAGTCTCTGTTGTTCAGGCTAGAGTAAGTGCCATGGCATCAGCCTAGCTGATGTTGCCCAGGCTAGAGTGCCATGGGGTCAGCCTAGCTCTCAGCAACCTCAAACTCCTGGGCTCAAGCCTCCCGAGTAGCTGGGACTCAGCCTCCCAAGTAGCTGGGACTACAGGCATGCGCCACCATGCCTGACTAATTTTTTCTATATATTTTTAGTTGCCCAATTAATGTCTTTCTATTTTTTTAGCAGAGATGGGGCCTCACTCTTGATCAGGCTAGTTTCAGACTCCTGACCTTGAGCGATCCACCCGCCTTGGCCTCCCAGAAAGCTAGGATTACAGTCATGAGCCACCACGCCCAGCTCCAAGTCTCTTCTTCAGCGCCCTGGGGCCCTCCCCCACCCCCACCCCCCTGGTGCTGATTCTCTGGCCCCAGCAACTCAGGTGAGAAGGAAAACTCCAAAGCCAGATGCTTACCTGGGGGACAGGTTTCTCAGTCCCCATGTGGTACCTCCTGGGTCTCAACCTTTCTCTCCTTTGTTCTTGGTCCTATTTTGGCCCTGGAGAGACTGTTCAGATGGATGCCCTGGACTCAGGTGAACTTTAAAATCACCCCAAGGATCAGATAGTGGCACCCTCCCTGACGGTGCCAGCCTCAATAGCAGGGAAGAGAGCAGGGAAGAGCTGGGTTAGTTCAGGCCAGACCAGCAGGAAATAAAGGTTTTCCTTGTCTCTCTTCCCTAAAGCTTTTCCTTCTTCCCTTTCCCTTTGCTGTGGGAAGTTCTTCCCCCATCCCTAGTTGTCCACGGGCCTGATGCTGCTTGCCCTGTTCACCTATCGGAAGGTGGGGGGAGTCCTTTACACTTTAGTATGAATTAAATCACTAGTTTGCCTTTTCTCAGGATATTTGCTCTCTAAGTCTCACTGGCAAATGACAGGCTGCATTGTAGACATTTGGGGCAATTACAGGGGAATGGGAGTGAGGCATGCAGGGGGGCTGACCTTAAAGGGACCCTCCAAAGTCCGGGCAGTCACACATGTAAGCTGCTAATCCCAAGTCTTCGATTGGTTTGCTACTGTTTATGGTCCAGGACAAAGGATTTTGAAAATACATGGCTGAGAGTGATTCGGAGCCTCCCCAAGAGCAGGGGGTAGAGGGACCCAGGGCCACTTGGCCGGCAAGGAGAAGATGCAGGGAGTTTTCCAAGGCGCTGACTCTGTAGCTTTGGTCTTTTCCCTGTGATGGAACAATTCTGAGTCATTCCAAACCTAAAGGCAAGACTGGCTTTGTGCACAGATTCCTCTGAGCCAGGCAGAGCTGCCCCGGCAGCGATCAGCCGCCTCCGGAGGTGGTGAGGTCTCCCGGCTGGGCCGTCATCAGAGGGGGCTTCTCGCTCTGCCAGGGCTGTGCCGGGTCCGATGCTTGGGTGGGTCCCTCCCCAGCCCCCCGAGCCCGGGAGCAGCCCAGGGATCATTCCCAGAGTCAGCCGCGCCAGTCCCCTGCCCGAGCCACCTCTGAGCTCCTCTCGTCCGTCCCCAGAGGATCGAGCTGGGCTCCTTCCCGGCCTAAAGTCCCTGCAAGGCCTGTCCCCCAGCCCTCATCCCCGTCACCGCCCCTGACCGCTGTGCTCCAGGCTCCTGGCCTCAGTTCTTGTCCCCACCAGGCAAAGCTCTTCCCTCCCTGGGGCCCCACCCCCTGTGGCCCCAGTGCACTTCTCAGAGCTGGCTCCTCTCATCATTTGGCCTCTGCTCGCATGTCACCTCCCAAGGAGGGCCTTGCATGGCTGGCCATGTCACATCGCCACCCCCCCTTCACTGACCGCTGTCCTGTATCCCTTGTCCACTGCGGTCCTCGCCACCTGACGCTCCTGTGCAGGTTCTGTTCCCTTTGGTCTCTGCCTCCGCCTGGAATGTCAGCCCCAAGCCAGTAGGACTTGCCTGTGGTCCACTCCGTGACCGGCTCCTGTTCCATGTCCAGGGCATGGACGCATTTGGCGAATGAATGAATGTCATTGTATGAATGAATGAGTGACTAGGAGGCTGGATTTGGGGGTCCCTGGACCAATGCATCTGTGATCACCAGGACAATAAAGAGCTAGCACGAGCAGATGCCCAGATGCCGAGCTGTTCTCACGTTGCCCCTGGTGACCGGCGGTCTCCGGCTCGGAGCTTGCGCTCTGTGGGGGGCCTGGGCCGGTGTCTGGATTCCACTCCCAGCACCCCGCGGCCTGCCCTGTTGTTGGGACTCAGCTGGAAACAGGGGCCCCAGAGCCTATGAGCCTTTTCCACAGTCACCCTACCCTGCAGGGTTCATGGATGCAGGAGGAAGGGGCCTGTGCCCGGCCCTGCTCACTGGAGTCTCTGGAAAGATAAGTCAACAGCGCCTGATGGTCCCCTAGGACAATCCCTTCCACAACCCTTTGCGGAGCACTGGCTGCGTGTCAAGGCCACGTTGTCCCCCCTCTCCCTGGTGGCTTGGTGGGGAGGGAGGTGGTACAATGTGACGTCTGCTCTCCAGTGTAGTTTAGAGCACCGTCGGGGGCAGGGATGTGGCCGGTCCCCTCGCTGTAAGTGACACTCGAGGTGCATCCAAGGACCCCGGAGGCTGCCTGTGGCACAGCCTCCCCACGATCAGTGGGAGAAGGTGTCCCAGAGCGGTCAGCCCTGACAGGGCCACTGCGCCCCCCGCCCAGGCGCTGCCAGCGGGCCCACAAGCGCCCCTAGTTCGGCCAAGGAAGCGCCCGCCCTCGCAGACCGCCTGTGAAGGGCCCAAAACAGGCGACCAAAAGCAGCTGACAGCAGGGAGGCCGGTCTGCCACTGGGGTGCGGGGGTGGCAAGTAAGGCCACGGTCTGGGTGGCTTTTTCTCCGCGTTTTCCCTGCGGAAAGAACTGGCGGCACCGGCGTCCCCTCTCTCCGAGGGCAGGCCTGGCCTTCTGTGCAGGAGAGAGGTCAGGCGAGCGGGAGGGTGCCCTGCGGGGAGGTGGGGGTGGAATCTGTGGCTCGATCCACTCCGGTGGCTCTGAGGCTGGAGGAGAGATTCCCCATCGAGTAGGAAGGAAGCAGGGAAGGAGGAGGGCGCGGCCAAGCACATCTCTCGGAGCCGAGAATCTCAGTGTAGAATGGAAACACCTAAATAATCAGCCTCCGAGAGACCGTCTTGCTGCTTGGGGCGCATGGAAGGAGCAGGGGGAATAAAAGGGGAGGAGTATTTGGGTTTTTAGAAAATCGGATTATTTCAGGTGTGACAGTCCACGTTCAACACACAGGGAGGTCAGGTCTTGGGCTCGGCTTCTGGAAAGAGATCAGTGGTCTGCACTAGAGGTGGGCTTGGCGTGCACCACCAACAGGGGCGGCCCTCTGGCCCTCCAGGCTCTGTATGACCATGGATCTTGGGGAATCCGGCCAGGGATGAGCTGAAAAATCTCAAACACCCGCAGTCAGGGTGAGATTCCGGATGGATTTTGGAACCACTGATTACACATACCTGAGGGAGGAGGTCACATGCTTTGGATCCATTTTTAACCTTCAACCCTTTAGGGATGAGTTGGGGCATATACACGTGTGTGCGTGTGTTCGCATGTATGCACGCATGTACCTACTAACTCTATAGGACACGGACCGCTGGGGTTTATCTACAGAAGCAAAGGGATTGGAAGGGCTGTGTTAAGTCACTGTCAGTCACTAGTGCATTCTGCAAAGACAGGCAGCTGCCCTCGGTCGTAAAGGCCACTCTCTCTCCCACCGTCCCCTCCTGCGAGCACTTCACTTTGTAAGAGCAAATGCGTCGGGGCCCAAATTTGTTGAATAACCAACTCAATTCTGTGCCTTTTTGGAGGTCCCTGTGGCTCACATCACTTTCAGGCATGAAGTCTGGAGCCATTAAATCGGAACGGAGTAACGCAAAGCTGACGTTCTAGCTGAGGCAGGTGAGGGGAGACAGAAAACGGGACAGCGAAGTGACTTTTGTGGGACAGAGAAGGTGGTGAACTCTGTGGAGAAAAGCAAAGTCGGGCGGAGTTTTGGGGAGGCGGCAGCATTCATGACAGGTGAGCGCGTGGATGAGTGGGCTGGTGAACGAGCAAATGCAGGAGTGAACAGACAGGTGAGGGAATGAATGCACAAGTGGATGAACGAACCCCGCAACCTACCAGACAAGCTGGGGTGAGGAGCCGAGGCGACTCCGTCCGGGGCCCGCCTGCCCAGACCTCCCGCCCAGGACTTCTCAGGGAAGGCAGCTTGGTCACACCGCCACCCCCACCCCACGCCACCTAGCTGGCACTTTGTCTCGGCTCGCCCGGCCGGAGAGTGTGGGTCCCACCGTGGCGAGGGGGACAGCCCACGTACGGTGAGCCCGTCACAGCAGGGCCCGTGGGGAACGCCCTCCGGTGTCCGGGAGTATTTCTGTTTGGTATGAAGCGGGATCTCTCTCACCTCCTGCGTTTAACCGCCTGTGTGGCCGGCTGTGTAACCAGAGAGGGTTTGTAATTAAAGACTACTCTGTCAAAATATCCCAGGGATGCGCCTCCCCTTGGCCTTTAGGCAAAGAGGATTTTCTCTAAATTTGTGTTGTACACGTAAAAATCTGGTAAATTGGCCACTTTCACTTAAATATTAATAACAAAAGGGTCCTGTGCAAGGCACAGGCTACAGCACATGGCAGCGTCTTGAGTACCAGTCACCCCTTCCCTCGGGACCAACCTACTTCATGTGCATCACAGTAGTTTAGACAACACAGAAAACTGCAAAGCAGAAAATAAAAGCCGTCCCAATAGTTTTCCCTGGATGACAGTAACAGGCTGTGCGGCTAAGCTGCCGGGACAGCCGTTCCTGGCCACACGTGGCTCTGAGCCCCGGAAACGTGGCGTGTCTGAACTGAGATGGGCTATCACGCTAAAAAACACACCAGATTTCAAATACTTAGTGGGAAAAAAAGAAGCTGTAAAATGTCTCATTAATAATTTTTATATTGAGAGCATGTTGAAGTGATATTTTTATGTAACAGATTACGTAAAATACACTATTATTTTCAATGGACTATTTTCACGCTCGTTAATGTGGCTGCTAGAATATCTCAGTGATGTGTGTGGCTGGCGTGATGTTCCTGCCAATAGAGCCCAATAACTTGCTCTTTTAGTGTGCAGAAATGTCGCATCAGGACGTGGGGGTTTTGGCGCCAAACCCAGCGGGGTTTCCAGGTTCTGATCCCCCGGTGTAGGGCGGGGGATCTGTTGAGAGTTGTCGAGGCTCCTGGTTCATTCCCTCGTTCATTTCTCCCACGAGCACGGGGCCCTGGGGACATAGCAGTCAGCGCACGCTGTCCCCCTGAGCGAAGCTTGCAGCCCGGCCGCTGGCCGAGGGACAGAGACCCCAGACCCGGCAGAGGCCCTGCCGCCAAACAGAAACTCGACACGGAGTGATGCGGACACACGTGGACGCACAGTGAAATGAACAGCAAGGTTTCCAGGAAAAGGCGGTGGTGGCCAACCCGAAATCTGGAGCATCTTTCATTCCGGTCATTGGGTCTCATGGGAAAGTGTCGGGACCTGCCATGAAGATAGCTACGCTCATGTCTGAGCAGCGAGCTCTGGCTTCCCTGATATTTGGGAGAGCGGCCGTGATGAGGTCACATGGAACCACAGTGGGATCCGTGCTGCAGCCAGCACCTGTGACGTTGGGGCCATCGCCCGGCCCTGGAGACGGGTCTTTAGGGAAATAAAGGGGTCGCACTGGTCACCGACCCCGGGGGGCGACGCAGGTTTGGTGCCCCCACGTCCCCACACAGGCTGCGTGGGTGGCAGCAGTTCTTGTCGAGTTCACACCTTCCCAAAGGCCAGGAGCGCCAAGTTCCATCCCAGCTCCACGGCCCTGGGGCCTCAAGTCACCTTCGGCCCCTCCGACCGCAAGGCGGGAGGACGGTGCTCTCCGCATCCTGGCAGCTGAGACGCAGTCGGCAGCGGTGGGAGGGGCTCACAGGAGTCGTGCAAGCGTCACGCATGCAAGGCTCCCCTCTCTGGCGTGCGGTGAGCTCAGGTTGAGGGGTCTGGGTAAGCGAGGTGGAGGTGGGGACCACTGGTGACCGGGAACGGCCCGGCGGTCTGAAGCTCTTTCTCGCTCTGTTTGAGAAGGGGGCGTCCGCCCGGCTGTGATGCGGAGTTTCCACTCTCTGCCTGCGCAGGGGGTTATGGGGGACGCCTAAGGGAGGCTGACCCTGTCCCCCAAGGCGGGGTTTCTGATGCCAAGGCCTCCGTCACCCTGGGCATTGGCGCCGGGACTCCCGCAGAGTCACCAGGGAGGAGGGACTGGTTTGAGGCTGGGTCTGTCCTCCTCCCCACACCCCGAAGACAGGCCTCGGGAGGGCGCGTCCGCGAGGATCCTCTGGCAGATGCTGCGATCGCCGCGAGAAGGCGAGTTGACGTTTGTAAAGAGCTTAGCACAGCGCTGGCTCGTAGTAAGCGCCGCACAACTGCTTGTTAAATAAACATAGATGGGAAAACCTACGGTGAGCCAAAGACGAGCAGGAGAGTGCAGGAAGGAAGCGGGGAAAATGAGGACGGCAGGACAGAGGGACCCTGAGCGGCTGGAGCCGCTGGCAGGGCAGAGGTGAGCAACGCCAAGGGCTTCGGGGAGGCGGCGGCCGGCCGGGCTCTCACCTGCCCCGCCCGTGCTTGTCGGGTTCTCAGGAACTCCGCGGGCAGGCCCTGGGCCCACGAAACACATTAGGAATCCGAACCCCTCCTATGGAAACACAGCATCCATGGATTCTGTTGGAGGGAAAAAATGCCCCCAGACAGCACTTCATGCCTTGGCCGCATTTCAGGACTCCGGCTGGCGGTTTCCGGGCCCGCGCAGTCTCGCCGTCACGCTGCAGCTGGCCGGCCCTGCTCGGGCGCTGACCTCCTGCGAGGAAGGAAATGACAGGGGCCCCGTCCCTCGCCCACTGCACCTCAGATGTAAATTCCCCAGCCGCGTCTTCCCCGGGGGTGACCACAGCCCAAGGCGTGGTGAGCGGGTTATTTCGTCCGCCTGTGTGGCCTCGGGCTCGGTCCCACGCGGCTGCCCGCCGGGCCAGAGCCGCTGTTGGCACTCACGGTGGCCCTGAGTCACGGCGGCTCACTTTTTCCGTGCTCCTTGTCCTCTCCCGGGGCTGTGGTGAGTCATCAGCACTTATTAGGCCCCTCTGAATACAGAGATATGTACTGGGCAGCAAGCTGCTCTGCACAGGGCCGGCTGACCGAGGGCCGGAGCAGGCTCGGTGTAGCCCGGGCTGTGCTGGCGTCACCACCTCCACCAAAGGGTGGCAGCCTGGGGCACCTGTGTATTCTCATTTTGTAAAGGGAAACCGAATCTCCTTCCCCCTGCCTGTCTAGGTCCAGGTGTGTATGTGTGCGTGTGTGTTGAACTCACAGAGCGAGCTCCGGTTTGGGGAGGTCAGGAGACCTAGATTCAAAGCCAAGTTTGCCCTTTTGCCTGACCCTAAGCCAAGTACATCACCTGTCCAGGTATGCTCACCTGCAAAATGCGGGGTGATAAAATCAGCCTCCAAGGTCTTCTGGAGAGTGCAGGTGCAGGCTGCTGGCAAGCCTGGGAGCAGTGCTTCTCAGCCGGGAGCGATTTTGCCCCCAGAGGACAATTGGCAATGTCTGGAGACATTTTTTCTGGTTGTCACACTGGGGATGGGGGAGAGGGTGCTGCTGCCATCCTGCAAGTAGAGGTCACCAGGAAGGCTATGAAACGTCCTTCAGGACACCCCCAGCCACAAAGAGTGGTGCAGCCCCAAGTGTCCAAGGTGTCGCGTGTCAGAACCCCCCCTTAGAGCTCCACGTAAGAAGAGGCCATCACCGGACACTCCCTGGACCAGACTCACCGTGGCCGGTCCTCACCCCCACCTGGAAGGGAGGCGTTTCATCATCTCACTTTATAAAAAGGGAAACTAAGGCACACCGAGGCCGTGCAGTTGGAGCCAGGTTCGTGGCCTCGATCACCGGGCCCTGCATCCCTGGAATTCGGAGCAGCCTGGTCTTTCTCGCTTTGTAAGGTTTGGTTGGTTCAACTTCCCACTAAGTCGCAGATGGCCAGGTGAGTGCCCAGACCTGTGCCCGGGGGCAGGGCAGGGGGAAGATGTTCTTCCCTGTGGGCGATGCCAAGGGGACGAGGACAAAATGCTGTTGGAAAGGGCTCCCCTGCCCAGCCTCTCACGAGGAAGTCCCCCCGACAGCCTTGCAGTCTGCACTCTGTGCCTTGACACATGTACCCCCCGTGACCGTTAAAATGTCAGCAAAGAACGGGTGTCTGTCAGTGCCATCAAACAGCACTAAAGGGCAGCACTGTGGCAAAACAGGTGAGCTGTGAAGGCCGGAACTTCCCATAATAAAATGCACCATTTAGACTAATTAGACTGGATTTTCCCTAATTCATGGGCAGGGAATTAATCCTGCTGATGAAATCTGTCCCTTTGGATTTTTAGGGATGAAAATCCCTGAGTCAAAAAGCAGAAGATGAAAAGTGAATGCGATAGTTTATGGAGAGGGCACATTTATAAGCAACTAGCAACCCAGAGTGGAGAGAGGGAATCTCGACAAAATGAGCTGTAGGAGACCAGCGGGGGTGGGGTGAACATCTGCAGAAGGAAAGGGACCCCATCAACTGGTCCTGACTCAGGAGATATCTCCACTTAGGGATATTCTCTTCTCCCTCCTTATTTTTTTTTTGGGGGGGGCTATTGTTTTTACTTTTTGTTGACCCCTGAAATCCTGAGATCTAAGAATCTCCCTGCCCAGCCCACAAGTGGTCGGGAAGCAGAACTGACCCTCTGTGGCTCTTCCCTTTGCTCAAGGCCCTGCCGAGCCCGGGGCCACCTGCATTTCCTCTGCTCTCGCTCAAGTGTTTCTCCACCGTCCATGAGAGAGACTTGGGGGAGGGGCAGGCGAGAAGCAGCAAAATGCAGGGACAGGAGCCACAGAAAGGCAGCGACTGGATAAGGTAGCAAAGAAAGTGGTGTTTTATGGGCCAGGAGATGCCTGGAGCCTGTCGAAGGCACGCAGAAACAAGAGGTTATACCGGTTCTTGAGCAAAGCCGCAGGGGGGGCGCTGTCCAGGGAGAAGGTGGGGTGCCTAAGAGATGGTCCCCCCACTGGGCAGCCCCCAGAGGGGTTTCAGCACTAAGCCATAAGGGCCACACCAGCCCCACAGCCCTGTCAAGTAAGGATTGTCACTTAAAGGTTTGACACCAATGTATCCAGAATTGACTCATTATATTTTTATTCTTTTTCACAAATTACACCTTGTAGAGTTCTGGAAGAATCTTTGCCCCTGAACACAAATTCAGAAAGATAGTCCATGAGGGTTACACAGTGCCGGTTGTTTACCAACAAGGATGAGAGGATGCGGTTACGTAATCTTCTGTGTGTGAGTGGAATTCTTCCCAGCCCTGAAAACTTGACCTTGTGGGGGCAGAGGCCAAGGAGGACTGTTTGTTTCCAGGGAGGATCTGGCCAGCCCGGGGCACTGCTCCAAACCCGCTCCTGCTGTCCAAGGTGCAGACAAAGGATCCTTTAGGGTCACTCAGCTCCCATTGGCACCGCCGGCCCCAGGACTGAGTAGCCTTCCTGCACCTTTCCAAGTTCAAGGAATTCACCAACCTGTGCGTAAATGGGGGAGTCTCACCGAGGCCCCAGGAGAGGGGAGATCATGGCAGTGACAAGATGACAATGGTAGTGACAGCAGTCACCGTAGCTGAGCCTGGTAGAGGCTCTGAGGCTAAGGAGGCTGGTGCAGGGTAGCAGGGATAGAGTCCCAGAGCTGGACCTCGGCCCCCTCATCTCTCCCTCCCCATCCCCTCTGACTCCAGAGCCCACTCTCAGAACCACGGCAAGCCGTCATGACCTCAAAAGGCAACTTCATAATACTTTAGAATCAATCACCCCTGTAGGCCCTGAATGTTCCTAAGTGGCCATTTGACAAGCAATTATTGAGCATCAGCTGTATAAACCTGGTAGACAACCCACTGTGAAATGAAGTCAAGGGCTGCACCAGAGGTTCAGGCAGGTGCTTTGGGCAGAGAGGCAGAGTCCAGGACGGCTTCCTGTAGGAGGTGGTATGGGATGCACGCCATGAAGAACGAACAGCGAGTGGAGGCGGAGGAAGACTGTGTTCCCTCTGGGCGGGGTTGCCAGCATGGCCCCTGGGGGCCAAACCTGAGTGTGACTGTCCCTCAGGGACCTGCCTCCTCCTCCTCCTGTGGGGATGGAGGCTTGAAGGCCTACTGTGTGTGGGGGGGGGTGCTGGGTCCTAGGATGAGGGCTCAAAGTCCTGGCCCCTCCCTCAGGGAGGCAGCAGAGCCTCCTGCCAGCAGTGGGGGCAACTCTCAGGAGCCCTGCAGGCTTCAGAGGGCCGGGGACTTTCCTTGGCCTTGCCATGCCCAGGTCTCCTCTGCAGAAGGACACCCGGCGTCGTGCCCTGGCAGATGTGGGTTAGATGAGATGATGCAAGCTTACACAGTGTGTCAGGGACTCTGCATGTGCCTGGTCACAGGGGCCTGAGAGCTCCACACACGGTGCCAAGGTAACCTCCGTGGGCTCCAGAGAGAGGATCCCTGGGGACACTGAGGCAAGAGCCAGGCAGCTGGAGGGGCGGGTCTGCAGGATCCGGAGGCTGATCCGGAGGTGCGGACTGAGCGGCTGCAGTTTGCCAGTGTGGACCCGAGAGAGGCAGGGAGAACATTCCCCACTTCAGTTTCTGAAGTGTCTCCCCCTGCCCAGGTGACCCCCCATGGCACAAGTGCGCACCACTTGGGGACTTTTATTTAAAGCAGAAGCTATTGGAAGTGTTCCCCCCACCCCTGAAAACCCTTTCCGCCCTCAATAAATCCAAGGGGCACTTTCCCCGGTTAAAAATAAAACTTGGAGGGGCCCCCGCAAGAACGGAATCCTTGCTTCCTGTGTTTAAATTTCTACGGAAAATCTGACCCGCGTGGCCGCCGCCCCTGCCATGCGCGGGCAGACCGCGCTTATATCTTTAAGGAGGAGAAAGTCGGGCGGTGTCCAAGTTCCGACCCGGCGCGGGACTAGCCGCGGAGTGGCGATCGCCCGGGGAGGGTGGGCGCGCCCCGCACCCAGCACTGCGCGCGGCCGGGCGGGCGGGCCGAGGGCGGCGGGCGGAGCGGGAGGCGGCCACGTCCCTGGGCCGGGGCGCGGGAAGGCCGGCCCCCTGCGAGCGAGCGGGCGAGCGCGCCGCGAACGCTGCGTCTCCGCTTGCAGAGGCCGCCGGGGCCGTGGATGGGGAGGGCGCGCCGCCCGGCGGTCCCAGCGCACAGCCGCCCACGATGAGGGTCAACGAGAAATACTCGACGCTCCCGGCCGAGGACCGCAGCGTCCACATCATCAACATCTGCGCCATCGAGGACATCGGCTACCTGCCGTCCGAGGGCACGGTGAGTGAGGGCGGGCGGTGGAGACCCGGAGACCGGGGCAGGAGGGCCGCGCACCTGCCGCGCCGGGAGGGAGGGAGCTGGGCGGTGGCGGCGGAGCCTCCCGCGCCGGGCGCAAGGTGTTGGAGGCGCCCACCGGCACACGTGTGCCCCGGGAAGGGCGCGCCGGCCCGGGCCAAGTGCATGCGCGCCTGCATTCTGCGGTCGGGCGCGGCGACCACCCAACCTAACGCAGCTCCTGGGCCCGGCATGGCATGCCCTCCCGGGCTCTGTCAGCGACCCAGCTCACAGCCGCCTCACCCTGGGTTCAGAGCCCCAGCAGGAGCTAATGGCTGGGTCCCCCCTGCAGGACCTACTCTTCCTGGCCCGAGGCCCAGGGGTGCCTGTTTGAGCAGCCAGAGAGGGGGTGGGGGTCTTGAGCTGAGGCCAAGTTGGTGGCCACCCCAGGAGAGTGCTAGCCTCCAGGCCACTGGGCACCATCCTCTGGGACTCCAGCGCCCCCACCCCCATTTTGAGGGGGGACACCTGCCAGGGGCGGGAGTTGTGCACAGGGCGCTGGGCCCAGCCCAGAACACTCAATGCCCGGGGCAGCTGGCGGGCGCCGGTCAGTCGAGATTGTTTTCAGCGCTGGCCCCTGCCTCCCTTGGGCACCCAGGCCTGGGTAGAGTGGTGGCTGGGGGTGGGATGCTGGCAGGGAGCCAGTCACGTGGTTGGGGACCCCTGTCCCAAGGTCCCCTACCCCCACCACCCTCCCTGGGGCCAGACCCAGGGGTCATAGAAATCCCTGGGTTGGGAGGGCAGAATTCATCCACGAGGGGTTTGGCTTAAAGGACAAAATTTGTCTGAAGAGGATAGAGCCGTGGAACCGGCTTGCTCTTGGCAGGAGGGGCTCTGTAGCAGCACCTTCTGGAACCTAAGAACAGAGCCCCCCCCCTTCCTCATTCCGCTACAGCCCCAGCCTGCCTCTCCCCAGGCGTCAGGCTCAGCGGGGCTGTTCAACCCCGATGGGGTTGCCTTGGCCTGTCCCTCTCGTCTTGGGGCCAAAGGGCCCGTAGAGGGCTGTACTCAGAGAGAGGCAGGGTAGAGCAGGGGCCAGGCTCCTGCTTTGCGTCCCAGAGTTCCAGGGAAGGCAGGGACTCAGGCCTTCACTGCTCAAGTCACAGTGGGGGGCTCCAGGGGGCTGTGGGGGGCTCCAGGGGGCAGCGGGGGGCTCCTGGGGAATGGAGCTTGCACAGAGCTGCAGGGGACATTGGACGGGTGTGGATGGGGAGAGGGTCTGCCTGTGACAGATGGGACTGGCCTCAGAAGCTCAGGGATCGTCATTTGAACGAAGCCATGGGCCAGGCCATGCTGGGCACCCACAGACAGGCAGCAAAGGCCCTGCCCGTCTGGAGCTCACTTGAGGAGTGGGGGTGGACATTACCCATGACCCACGACAGTGACAGGGATATTCCATAGTGCTGGCCAGCCGCTATGTCTTAGCTCAGTTAAGTCTCACAACATGTGGGGCAGGTACTGTTATACAGGTGAGGAAACTGAGGCCTGGAGGGACAGGTGACCTGTTCCAAGTCACCCACCAACTAACAGGACAGCTAGGGAAGGGCCTGAGACAAGGGCCACAGAATGCCTGAAGAATGGACATTCTGGGGAAGGAGCTAGCTATACCCATAAGGGGTGGGGATGGGACCTTCCAGAGAAATCACATACAGGCCCAGAGGTGGGAACATGGGGCACCAGTTAGGAGTCACAAGATAATGGTGATGGCCAAGGTTATGGAGAAATGGAGGTTGACCAGGTGAGACTTGACAGCGAATTCGGCGTACAATAAGAAATAGAGCCCTTAGCGAACAGGCCCTGGGCTCTGGAGTTTAGTTCAGGGACCCGTTGCTTATCCAGACTGAGAAATTGTCAGTCTCTGGCAAACCCAGGTGAGGCCCAGAAAGTCTGCAAAGTGGGAGCTTGGCCCAGAAGGGGCACACAGCACCCACTGTGGGCGTGGAGGACTGGGACTGCCGGGAGGAGAAGCGTGCTGCTAGTGACATGGCCACAGGCAGGCTGGAGCAGCAGGTCTGGCGCCAGGGCCTGTTGGTGCAGGGCAGGCAGCAGGGCAGGGGGAGACTCCCAGGGCATCCCGGCGTGGCTCGAGCCAGCAATTATTGCTCACTCCTTGCCCTGAGTCACCCAGCGAAGGCCAGAGGGCGTGGGCTGCACTTCCGAGAGTTCCTGTGCTCTTCTCCCACGGGCACTACATTCGCGCATAAATCAGCCAGGGAATAAGCCCATCCCAGCCAGGCCGCAGTTCCCAGGCTGTGTCCCTCGGCCTCTCCTCCCTCTTCCACCCCCAGGTCCAAGGGTAAAAATCTCTTGATTGTTTCTGTACAATGAGGTATAAGAAGAAGCGACTCAAAAGCCAGAGAGAGGCCAGGCTGGATGCGATTTATTTTGTTAAGTTTTCTTCGTGTTAATCTTTGAGTGTTTCTTCCTTCAAACCGGTGGCTGTCGCTGGCCTGGGATCTGTGTGCCCCGAACAAGCCCAGACATCCCGGAGATACCTGATTCTCCGGTATCTGCGCAGCTGCTGAGATAAGAGCATTTCCCTGCTCGTCCGCCTTTGGGGAAGATCCGTTCGTAGATGCTGGAGTGTGCTCAGTAATCGCGAATTGATATGTGGTGACCTAATTTAAACATTTCTTGGAATAATAGTGCAGTTTAAAACTGAAGTCCCCCTCTCATCTGTAACCCAAACCAAAAGAAATTTTTCTGGTCTCTGATTTCATTGCCCCCGTTTTCTGAGAAAGTGAACATAGTAGATTCCCTTGAGTGATCACGATATTTCATTCAGATGTGTGAATTCTGCTCCTGGAGCTCCAGCTCCAGATAACTGCAGAATAAATGAATGCATGGGGTCCCAGGGCGGCGTTCAAGGCGGGGACAAGGCGTGGATGCAGCGCTCCGCCCCCACCTTCTGCCCTTTTCCCGAGTTTGGGGAGGAGGCTTGCAGAGGTGGGTACGGACCAGATGAAGGCTGCCCTCTCACCGCTTGTGGTGCCCGGGACAGGGCTGCTTGCCATGAAGGGACCTTTGTCCCTGACATTTTCCCATGTGACCTCAGGAAGACATTTCTCTTCCACCATTTTCCTGTCTTCCTTGGGGAAGCTCTTTCCAGGATCACCCCCTACAAATAGGGAGTCAGGGAGTAATATTCAAAATACTGTCAGATCTTTCACCACACATTTCTTTTTTTTTTTTTAGACAGAGCCTTGTTCTGTTGCCCAGACTAGAGTGCCGTGGCGTCAGCCTACCTCACAGCAACCTCAAACTCCTGGGCTCAAGCAATCCTCCTGCCTCAGCCTCCCTAGTAGCTGGGACTACAGGCATGCACCACCATGCCCGGCTAATTTTTTCTATATATTTTTTTAGTTGTCCGGTTAATTTCTTTCTATTTTTAGTAGAGACGGGGTCTCGCTCTTGCCCAGGGTGGTCTTGAACTCCTGACCTCAAGCGATCCTCCCACCTCGGCCTCCCAGAGTGCTAGGATTATAGGCTTGAGTCACCATGCCCAGCCCTTCATCTCATATTTTATCCCCATGAGAATCCTGTGGCCCAAATCAAAATGTCTTTGTCTACGTCTCACAGATGAGCAACGGGGGCGGGGGCGGGTGGCAGAGTTAGGGGGTGTCGTGTCTAAGTTGCTAGGCTGACTGAGCCTCAGCTTCTGTGTCCTGGGAGCTGATGGCCACTACCTGAGACAGTGACAGCCACTGGCTGGCCACTACCTGAGACAGTGTGCAAAACCAAGCCTTTGCCGTTCATTCATGCACACTCGCATTCATTCCTCCCGCAGCCACGTGCTCAGTGCCGGCCATCACAGTGAGGAAGAGGAAACCCCGTACCCTCAACAAAGGGCCACCAAGGGGTCGCCTCCCCTTTCTTAAGAACCTGGAAAAGACATTCCCAAGCTTTCCTGAGCCTTTGCATTGGGAAGCTATGCACAGAGTCTCACCCAACCCACGTCTCTCTCAAAGCAGTTTGAATCTTGGCCTCTTTGCCCCGTTCTGCACAAGAAAAGCACCCCCCTCCGCCACTCCACGGAAGGGCTCCATGGAGTCATGGCTTCTGTGAGGGCGACTATGGTCCTTGCTGTGCGTCCACCTGCTTAACTGTCCCTAAGCCCAGCTCGAAATTGCTTTCCAGACCTTGGGGCCCATGTAGTGTGTAGCTGGGAGACAGCCCACGCTTCCTGTTGAAAGGCTGCTGCCCGCTCACACTTACCCACGTAGGCTCACCCCACTTGTAAAACCGAGATCCGAACAGGTGAAGCGGCAGGGGAGCCAGGCCCCGGAGGCGCCACACCTACACCCCATGCTGCCTGCCGCTGGGCCCGGCGTCACGGCCAGGTCCTGCCGTGACTTCTTAAAGTCTGGATTTGGCACTGCCACCATCTTTCACTTGTGGTCTACTCTGACCATGAGATTACAGACCGTCCTCCCCTATTTCTTTATTCGTGTGTGTGTCTCCACTCGCAATTAGAGCAAACTCTTGTTGAGGGCTCACTGTAGATATGCCAGGTCCTGTTGAAAACTCTTTACAACTGCGTGGTCCCCAACCTGGGGCCACGGCCCGGTACTGGTCCGTGGCCTGTTAGGAACCAGGCCACCCATCACCGCCTGGGCTCCGCCCCCACCCCCCATGGTGGAAAAATTGTCTTCGGTGAAACTGGTCCCTGTCCTGGTGCCACAAAGGTCAGGGACCACTGCTTTACAGCGTATATTGACACGTTTAATTCTGCCAACGACCCCACGAGGGAAGTTGTCATACGTGAGGGAGGTCTCAGGGGATACTGAGGGCCAAAGAGGTTCGGCTCTGTGCCAGGGGTCACTCAGCTGGTGACTGGCAGGTAGTGGCCAGGGAGGATGCCCACTCCCGATCAGCTCTGTGCTGCCTCTCCCTGCTCCGTGTTCGGGAAGGCAGGTGACGTTTCGGCTTCCCGAAGATCGTCAGGCCCTGACAGTAGGTGGTTCCTCTGTCAGGCCCCGAACCCGGTGACCTTTCCTGTCTCACCTTGGTAGAGAATTGTTGGCTGCGCCCTAGGGTAACCTTGCTGCTCTCTGGCTTGAAGGGACCACTCTGGATGTCCTTCTCTTTCCCTGAGAGTCTGTTTGCCCACCTTGCTTAGTGTCACCCACATCCCTGCCCACCAGGAGCATTTGTGGGGCCCCCACGAGGTGCTGAGTCCTACCGGACGGAGGTGTGTTAGGGACAGTCCCAGGCTAGGCCTCAGGGGTCCTGCCATCCGATTTCAGGACCACTGCAAGTTAGGAACCTGTAGGTGCGTGGTTCAGAGACGGCCCCGGCTCGTGGAGACCCGGATGGGCCCACGTGGTCAGCCACGCTCAGATCCCAGCGCACAGGGGGTCTGCCCCATGCCCTGGAAACCAGGTCCAGTTGTGCAGGCTGGGAAGGACAGCGAGCGCAGGCAGGCGGGCGCCCTGCATGTGTAAGGCATGGATGGGGACGTCCCATCAGAGAGGATGGCCTGGCTCCCACGGAGGCCCCGGGTAAGGACAGAGGAAGCTGGAGAAGGGACAGCAAGGATACAGGGGACAGTCTGAGGCCCCAGGAGCTATTCCACGGGCCCCGGCTCAGCCTTGTGGGACTGCAGTTCCCCACTTGGAGGACAGGGGTGAGCCCCCGGTGTGCCAGGATGCCCTCAGGGTGCCCTCTGCCCCCTTGAGACTGCCTGTCCACCTTGGTGTGACCATCTCCTGCCTTGTGCCGGCTCGTTCCCTGAGCATGGGCCTGTGCCACCCAAGGGCAGCTCGTGACCCTGCACCCCTTGGACCTTCCTGGGATGCTGAGGAGAGTGAGCGCCTGCCGTCAGGTGGAGCTCAGGGTGGTGGGATGGCCCCCAGGCACCTGGCCCCGGAATTAGATGGAGAGTCCGTCCTGGCACATTCTGGACCAGCTCGTGCTCAGTGGAGATGGTCACCAACTCGATTAATCCTCCCAGCCGCCAGCGCGGCGGCTCGTGTTGTCCTCCCAGCTGGACAGGGGCAGACCCGGAGTCTCAGAG
>VSMD01049861.1:0-53606 GCA_008750895.1 Mirza zaza
GACAGAGTCTCACTTTATTGCCCAGGCTAGAGTGAGTGCCGTGGCGTCAGCCTAGCTCACAGCAACCTCAAACTCCTGGGCTCAAGCAATCCTGCTGCCTCAGCCTCCCAAGTAGCTGGGACTACAGGCATGCGCCACCATGCCCGGCTAATTTTTTCTATATATATTAGTTGGCCAATTAATTTCTTTCTATTTATAGTAGAGATGGGGTCTCACTCTTGCTCAGGCTGGTCTCGAACTCCTGAGCTCAAACGATCCGCCCACCTCGGCCTCCCAGAGAGCTAGGATTACAGGCTTGAGCCACCGCGCCCGGCCTCGCTTAATGTTTTACATTGCTTTTATTGGTGTATGAACACATTTAAAAACCAAGGTTTACTTTTATTGCTTTGGCCAGATCAACAGAAGAAACATGAACCAAAAACACCAAGCTTTTCTGTGTTTTCTGTCCCCATTTTTTAAATTTCATATAAATTTCTTCACTAGAAGAAAGTCTTTGCATTGAAATCAGCCACTGTCAGATGCTTGCATGAATCCAGGTGCTAAATCCTGTTTATAAACTCTGTATAGTTCCATTGAACTGCCTACAGGAACTATTCTAAATGGTGTTTTTTAACTTCACGAATGGGGGATGATGGAATGTATCCCACGTGCCCCTGTGTTATTAGTTCGCTATTGCCCTGGCTAACAACTATGGATGCTATTACCCCGTCGTGATCTATATTTACAGCTTTCTCATCTTTTCAGAGTAATTATGTGATTTTGCAGAATGAAGTGTCAGGTGAGTTTAGCAACCATCTGAGAGCCTGATGAGCCAGACCTGATACTAGTGGGTGTGTGGAGGGTAGGGACTGGGAGAGGACATCAAAGATAGACCCGACCGAATCACTGCTCTTGGGACATTTGCCTTCTTGATGAAGAGCCAGGCACACACAAGTAGGGTACTGGGTCACTTCTAGAGCACTTTAACAATTAACAAGGGAATTTTGTTTTTTTAAAAAACATCTACCTTAATTATAAAAAAAAATGGAGCTTATTACTCTTATGAATTGAATTCAGCTCACAAAGCCAAGGAATATTTCCCCTTTAATCCCCTTCTGTGTATATTTTGTGTGTGAAATTCTTTGATGTCAGTGTCATCAGAATGCACAGCTGTTTCTGCAAGGGATTCCTGCAGAGAGACACTGGTTGAGAATTTTAACCATCGGAGCTTATGTTGAGATTCATTTGCTTCCTACTTTAATACTGAGCACCAAAAGTAGGTGTCCATGTTATTCCCAAATAAGGTGTTTTGGGAGATTTGACAATTTTCTTTAAGGAAAGATGCTGCAACTAAGAAAATGTGTTTATACTTCATTGGGTGTGTGGCTCTTGGGCAATTTGCAGCCTGTTCTTGCCTAGTCAGGTCTAAGTAACCTGTGTAAAAAGTGAAATCTCAGGTATTAACTCTTCTGTTGTTCAGATGATAACTTTAGTGAATTTGTCCATAATCAGTAAGTTTCTGTGGGTTTTTAAGACTACAAAAGGGTAATAATCACATTTTCTCCTGAAATACTCATAAGGGGGGAGCAGCCCCAGTTAGGGCATTTTCCAAATATTCTGCCTTTAGCCAAAATTAAAAGTTTTCTTTAAAAATATCACAAAGGGGGCTGGGTGTGGTGACTCATGCCTGTAATCCCAGCACTTTGGGAGACTGAGGCAGGAGGATCGCTTGAGCCCAGGAGTTTGAGGTTGCCATGAACTATGATGATGCCACTGATAGCTCAAGCAACAGAACGAGACCCTGTCTCAAAAAAATAAAATTTAAAAAATTAGCCAGCTATGGTGGAACATGTCTATAGTCTAACCACTCAGGAGACTGAGGCAGGAGAATTGCTTAAGCCTGGGAGCTTAAGGCTGCAGTGAGCTATAATTGAGCCACTGCACTCCAGTCTGGATGACAGAGTGAGACCCTGTGTCTAGAATAAAAAAAGATGATATCCCAAAGGGGTTCCTTTCCAGGAATAATTGATGTTAAGGGCTCTTGATAAGATGGTAAGTTCAGCACTTCTCTTGAGAGACTAGAAGAGCTGTCGGGGCAGGGATAAGGGTCATCTGCCTATGCCTGGCATACAGGAAAAGTTCTGTGGACAGTTATGGAAAGAGCTCAGTGTGTATTGACTTAGCTTATGCTTTCTCTCCTCCTGACTTAAGTGGGGGATCTTCTTGTGCTGGGATACCATCTTATGCATCTTAGGGCATTGCTGGGAGGTAGCATATTTAGCTTTCTAAACTGCTCAAGAAGGCTTTCTCCGACCCTAAACATCCCAGGTGGACCTTGGGCCACATTTTGAGAAACATGCTAAATTTAAAGCATTAATTCTTAACCTCTTTGGGATACATTGATGATCTTTTGAAGGTATGAACACTCATCGCAGAAATTGTACAAATGCATACTTTTCTATATGGTTTCGGGGGGGGGGGCTTCCTTATATTCCTTGAGTCCATGAAACTGGTTTGTTTTATTGATTGATTGAAATAGAGTCTCACTTGGTTGCCTGGGCTAGAGTGCGTGCCCTGGTGTCAGCCTAGCTCATAGCAACCTTAAACTCCTGGGCTCAAGCGATCCTACTGCCTCAGCCTCCTCAGGAGCTGGGACTACAGGCATGCGCACCATGCCCGGCTAATTTTTTCTATATATTTTTAGTTGGCCAATTAATTTCTTTCTATTTTAGTAGAGACAGGGTCTTGCTCTTGCTCAGGCTGGTTTTGAACTCCTGACCTTGAGCAATCTGCCTGCCTCGGGCTCCCAGATTTTGTTTTTGGTTTTTTTTTTTTTTTTGAGACAGATTCTCTTTTGCCCCAGCTAGAGTGTCATGGCATCAGCCTAGCTCACAGCAACCTCAAACTCCTGGGCTCAAGCAATTCTACTGCCTCAGCCTCCCGACTAATAGGGACTACAGGCATGCGCCACCATGCCCGGCTAATTTTTTCTATATATTTTTAGTTGTCCAGCTAATATCTTTCTATTTTTTTTTGTTTTGTTTTGTTTTAGTAGAGACGAGGTCTCGCTCTTGTTCAGGCTGATCTTGAACTCCTGAGCTCAAACGATCCTCCGGTCTCAGCTTCCCAGAATTTTAGGATTACAGGCGTGAGCCACCGCACCCAGCCCATAAGGTTTTAAAAGCCTTGCTCTCAAGAGCAGTAAATAGTTTTACCTAGACATCTATTCCCAGCAGCTTTTACAACCCAAGAGTTGTGTGTTGTGTATGTGTGTTTTTACCCATTTCTCAGTCTATTAGTGAAGAAAATGGCTTTTCATCTTCTACAAACAGGTAAGCTATGCTTCAGCCGCTGCACTTAGTCAGAGGTGCACCCCAGCACAAATGGTGCTGCTGACATTGTTTAAGCCATTGTGCAACTTACCTGTTACTCTGCCTCTTGTTCTTATAGGCCCGACAAGTTTGTACAGTTGGCCACTTGAGCATTTATTATACCTATATTTACCAAGCATGTAAAGTCAACAACAACAAAAAACTGGAATAATATGGGAATGAATGTTAGAACGTTTTTACCAACCTGAGCGACTCTTTCATATCTCAGAGTAGTAGGCCTTTATCAGTCTGTGATTAGAGCAATAAGTCTATAAGAAGAAAAATTAAATTGAATAAAATATTAAACTCTGGTGACAGAACCTCTTCATTTACCTTTTTTAAATAAACTTTTAAAATTTGGATATAATTCACATACATAAGTGTACCATTCAGTGGTTTTTAGTAAATTCACAAAGTTGTACAACCATCACTAATTCCAGAACAATTTTATCACCCCAAACAGAAACTTTGTACCCATTAACAGTCATCATTATCCCCTTCCCCCTAGTCCCTCGCAACCATTAATCTACTTTCTGTCTGTATGGATTTACTTATTCTGAACATTATATATAAAGAGAATCATGCAATGTGTAGCCTTTTGAGTCTGGCTTCTTTCACTTAGCATAAAGTTCTCAAAGTTCATTCATGAACCTTATAGTAGCTTAGAATGAAAGTACTTCATTTCTTTTTGCTAAATAATCCATTGTATTCTGTTCAGTGTATCAGTATTTGAATTCTTTTTATTACCAAATATACTCCATTGTATGGATATACCAACATTTTGTTTATGCTGGTGGACACATGGATAATTTCTATTTTGGGTTGCTGTGAATACTGCTAGGAGCATTTGTGTACAAGTTTGTGTGGTCAGTTCTTTTTGGTATATAACAAGGAGTAAAATTGCTGGGTCATATGGTAACTGTTTAATTTTTTGAGGAACTGCCGCTGTTTTCCACAGCAACTGCACTAGTTTACATTCCCATCAACAATGTATGAGGGTTCTAATTTCTCTACATCCTTGCCAACACTTGTGAGTTTCCTTTTTTTCCCCAATTATAGCCAGCCTAGTGGGTGTGAATTAGTATCTCACTGCAGTTTTGATTTGCATTTCCCTAATAATGGCGTTGAACGATTTTCATGTGCTTGTTGGCCATTGTGTTTCTTTGGAGAAATGTCTGTTGAAATCATTTTCCTGTGTTCATTTATTGAGACTTGCTCTGTTTCTGAGGTTGGAGTGTAGTGGTATGATCATAGCTCACCGTAGCCTTGAACTCCTAGGCTCAAGCAGTCCTCCTGTGTCAGCCTGCCAAATAGCCAGGACTACAGGCATGCACCACCATGCCCAGCTGATTTTTTAAATTTTTTGTAGAGACAGGATCTCACAATGTTGCCCAGTCTGGTCTTGAACTCCTGGCCTTAAGCAATCATCCCATCTCAGCCTTCCAAAATGCTGGAATTATAGTGGTGATCCACCATGCCTGGCCTATTTTTAATTTTTATTTTTTAGAGACTGTGTCTCACTCTGTCGCTTATATTGGAGTACAGTGGTGCATTCATAGCAGCCTTGAACTCCTGGGCTTAAGTTATCCTCCCACCTCAGCTCCCAAGTGGCGTGGACTGTATACTCTACCACACCTGGCCCCATTTGCCTGTTTTTTGAGACAGTTTCACTCTGTCACCCTGTCTAGAGTGCAGTGTCGTCATCATAGCTTACTGCAACCTCAAACTTCTGGGCTCCAGCATTCCTGTGCGTCAGCTTTTCAAGTAGGTGGGACTATAGGTGTGCACCAACACGCTCGGCCAATTTTTCTAATTTTGTGAGACGAGGTATTGCTCTTGCTAAGGCTGGTTCAACTCCTGATGTCAAGCAGTCCTCCCACCTCAGCCTCTCAGAGTGCTAGTTTTACCAGGCATGAGCCACCGCATTTAGCCTTGCCTGTTTTTAAACTGGGTTGTCTTTTTGTTGTTGAGTTGTAAGCATTCTCTACATATTTTGGATACTAGACACTTATCAGATAGATGATTTGTAAATATTTTTTCCCCATTCTATGGGTTGTCTTTTCATTTTTTTGATAGTGGCCTTTGAAGCACAAAAGCTTTTTTTTTTTGAGACAGATTCTCACTCTGTTACCCTGGCTAGAGTGCCGTGGCGTCAGCCTAGCTCATAGCAACCTCAAACTCCCGGGCTCAAGCAATCCTCCTGCCTCAGCCCCCTGAGTAGCTGAACTGTATACAGGCATGCGCCACCATGCCCAGCTAATTTTTTATATATATTTTTAGTTGGCTGATTATTTCTTTTTTTTTCTTCTTCCTTTTATTTCATCATATTATGGGGTTACAAATATTGCCCCTGCCCCCCTCCCTCCCCTCGACGTGTCAGAGATTCAAGCGTGTCCAATCCCCGGGTGGTGCGCACCGCACACATTATGTAAGTGTATACCCTTCTCCTCCTCCCCCTCCCGCCTCGATTATTTCTTTCTATTTTTAGTAGAGACGGGGTCTCACTTTTGCTCAAGTTGGTCTCACACTCCTGACCTTGAGCGATCCTCCCTCCTCGGCCTCCCAGAGCGCTAGGATTACAGGGGTGAGCCACTGCACTCAGCCCACAAAAGCTTTTAAATTTGAAATCAAGTTTATCTTTTTCTTCCATTGGTTGTTTGTACTTACAGGTGTCATTGCTTAATCCAAGGTCATGAAGATTTACATCAGCTATGTTTTCTAGTTTTAGTTTAAGCTCTTATATTTAGATATTTGATAAATTTTGAGTTAATTTTTGTATATGCTATGAGGTAGGGTTAAACTTTATTTTTAGAATAGTTTAAGATTTATATAAAACCTGGGAAAATAGTAGAGGATTCCTCTATCTCTATTATTAACATCATTAGCATGGTTCATTTGTTGCAGTTAGTGAACCAGTGTTGATATGTTGTCATGAGCTAAAGTCTATATTCACATTTTATTAGCTTGAAACTAATTTACTTTTTCTGTTCCATGATTCAATCTAGGCAGCCATATTATGTTTAGCTGTCATCTCTCCTTAGGCTCCTCATTTCCCTTTTTATTAAGGCTGGCTGTTACTTTCGTTACAATATTTTTTTGATTCCCCACCAATAGGACCAAAATTTGATTTTCATAGATGTTTTGAGGCTATGTTAAAGTATAAATCTTGCCCAGTTGACTCCTAAATAAATAGGTAAAAATCATTAGAGTTTCAGCAAACAGCTGTGGTAGTAACTTGGGCTCCCTATTATCTTTTGGAGTCAAAAACCCACTGTTTAGAAATTTGTATGTTGAGAATTTGCACATTTAAGTATGATGGGTATTGCCCTTACAAAAAACTCACTCTTTAGAAATTTGTATGTAGAAAGTGTGATGGGTATTGCCCTTAGTCAATATTTGGATGGGGAGCTGGTAAGTGAATATGTAATCTTTGAGTTACTTCAAATAGCAAAAAAATTGCTTTGCAGTATTTTTTCCTGTAGTTATAAGTATTTCCTATATTGCAAGGTCCTTCCTGTTTCTACTGGAAAATTTTTAAGCCCTCCTGTCCTAAAGATTTCTTTACTGTAATCTGATATCTTTGTAACTACTTTTGGTTCATTCACCCTGGCACACCCCTCAAGCTCCAAATTTGTGTCGCCCCCCCACAGGTCTGACACTGTTTACCCTGCAGATTTCACTAGATTGCTGTCTTTGTTGGTGATTTGCAGGTGGTGTCAGTGCTTTGACAGTTTTTCCAGCATTTTGAATAGCCTCTAGATATTTTCTTGTATTAGGAATTCTGTTTATCTCTGTATTCTAAATTTGTCTAGATATTTCTACCCAATTAATAAATTCTAAAAAATGCAAATGCCTGATATTCTGGTTTTAAAACTGTAATGTCACCTGGTTCTAGAGCATTTTGCTATCCTGAAGAAAACATTTAGATGCTTCAGTTTTCTAAAGACACTGAGAAAATGCATGGTATGCTTACGCGCAGTGATTCCTATAGGCTGAGAGAGTAAATGTCTCCCTCTATCCTTACTCCAAGACATGGAAGCAGTGATGTGAGAAGCAGTGCACATTCTCCTATCATGAGGCCCATGGTAGTATTGCAAAGGTCATGGTACAGTGCCGTATGCCTTTTTGCAAGGCAGTTGCAGCATTTTACTGGTGCTGAATGTTTGGAAATTGCTTTTTTCACTTTGTTATGAAATTGTATACCAAAAGAAAGTAATCGTTTTTTGTGTGTGTGTGCATGTATATGAGCAGGTGTTTGCATGTTAGTATATGTGTATATATGCCTATATAAATGCATATTTTCTAGTTCTGCAGAAAGGACCTTGAAGCAAATGAGGATACTCAGTTCCCAGACCTTGGTTTTTTATGCCATTCCCCACATAAAGGGACTAAGATTTCTCAGAGGTAGCTGATTCCAGGGCTGGGACAGGATAGGTACGAGATAAGCCAGAGAGTAAGGCAGTGCTTTTAAAAAAGAAATGCTTGGGGCATGTTGAAAGGCCACATAAGCCAGCATGAAGAGGCTTCCACTGGCAAAGTCTGGGACAATTTGAGCCTCAAAATAATGAAGGATGTTAATGAATTATAGACCACTGGAAATATCTAGGAATCTGCAAGTCCATATCAATTATAAATGGGTAAATAGGAAAAAGAGAAGACTTGTGTTTACAGTGTAATGCCAAGTGCTGGGTGGTAAATATACAGAGAGAGCTGTAGTTGGAAAATGAATAGTGGTTTGGGGAAGAATTATCAATAGATGCTAAATTTAGGTGGAAACTTTGAAGACCAGGATATTTGGATAAGTTAGTGTTTCCCCACAGATTGCTTACTAAATGCAAGTGGGAAAGTAGTAACTAAACAGTAGAGAAGCTGGAAAACACCTTGACGAAATTATCAAAATGAACATCACTAATAATGGGTAGATGGACATAATGGGCATCCAGAGGTGATGCTCTAAGAGGGATATGACATCTCTTAGGTTAACATTCTGCTCCAAGGATGCTTAGTTTCAATCTAATTATGAGAAAACATTAAACTCAAAATGAATACCGTTCTTTTAAAGAGGCTATATTCTTTATAAATGTCAATGTTGTAACAGACAAAAGTTGTAGAAATGTTCAAGATTAAAGGAGACAGAAGAGACATGACAACCAAATGTCTGATTCTAGACTGGATCCTGTGTTGGAGTAGGGGAAGAAAGTAAATATAACGGACATTATTGGATCAGTTGATAAAATTGGAATTGGGAGGATAGATTAAAGTATTACTGATAGCTGTAGTTATAAAAAACTGACAACCCTCCTATTGTATGTGATAGATTAGCTTCTCCTGTGCATCTGTTATGATACTGGCCAAGTACTATCTTTGGGAGAATGGAAAAATTATCACTGAAATCATTTTCTGTAGGGCCATATTCTCATAGAACCAGATAAGAGGCTGTAAAAGAATATCCTCATTATTAGGAAACAGGCACTGAAGTATTTAGGGATAAAGGATCATGACTTAATGCAGTTTACTCTCAAATGACTCAAAAAACTAGTATGGGGAAGCTAAAAGAGTTGATCTCATGAAGATAAAGATTAGAAAGATACATACCCGAGGCTGGGAAGGGTGTTGGGAGGTGGGGCTGGGTAAGAGAGGTTCGTTAATGGGTACAAACATACAGTTAAGTAGAAGGAATAAGTTTTAATGTTTAATAGCAGAGTAGGGCAACTATAGTTAACAATAATGTATTGTGTATTTCAAAATAGCTAGAAGAGAGGATTTGTAATGTTCTCAACACATAGAAATGATAATACTTGAGGTAACAGACACTCCAGATACATAGACTTGATCATTACACGGTCTATGCATGTCACAAAATGACATGTACCCCGTAAATATGTACAAATATTTGTATCAATAAAAAATACTCTGCAAAAAGGCCAGGCATGGTGGCTCATGGCTGTAACCTTAGCTTTCTATCAGGCAGAGGTGGGAGGATCACTTGAGGTTAGGAGTTCGAGACTAGCCTGAGCAAGAGTGAGATCACCCTGTCTCTACAAAAAGTTGAAAAATTAGCCAGGCATGGTGGTGTGCACCTACCTGTACGCCCAGCTACCTGGGCTGCTGAGGCAGGAGGATCGCTTGAGCCCAGGAGTTTGTGGTTCTGGTGAGCTATGATGGCGCCACCACCACACATTAGCCAGGGTGACAGAACAGTCTCAAAAAATAATATTCTGCAAAAAGAGCAAATGATAAATGGGGGAAATGTTAACAGATGATTAGCATATGGGTGTTTTTCTTGCTTTTTTATTTTTGCAACTTTATGTTAAAGAAAAACTATACCCTTGTAAATTGTTACTTAATGCATTTAAAAGTGGTAAGATTAGGTGCAGGTTTTGTCTAAGGATAAGGGTTCCACGCCTTCATGAGCATTCAGTGTTATGGAATATAACCATATTATTGGATAGCAATTATGAGAGAATGTATTTTAGCAAGAAAGTGATCACTTTTAAATTATTTGATAAACCTGTTTGAGCTTCGTATAAGAATTTTGATCTAACTCTTGTCCTTTATGAAATAAGTCAAGGTATAAGGTACAAGGATTATGTGAAATGTTTAAACGAGACACTCGGAATTTTTTTTTTTTTTTTTTTTTGAGACAGAGTTTCACTTTATTGCCCAGGCTAGAGTGAGTGCCGTGGCGTCAGCCTAGCTCACAGCAACCTCAAACTCCTGGGCTCAAGCAATCCTGCTGCCTTAGCCTCCCACGTAGCTGGGACTACAGGCATGTGCCACCATGCCCGGCTAATTTTTTCTATATATATTTTAGTTGGCCAATTAATTTCTTTCTGTTTATAGTAGAGATGGGGTCTCGCTCTTGCTCAGGCTGGTCTCGAACTCCTGAGCTCAAACGATCCGCCCACCTCGGCCTCCCAAAGAGCTAGGATTACAGGCTTGAGCCACCGCTCCCGGCCGACACTTGGAATTATTCAGAACAGAAATAGGTTGAAAGTGTGTGACCTGAGAAATGTGATTCAGAATCACCATGTGATTTCTCTTTTCAGGAGGAGCTCTTGGATATAAAAGAACGCCCCCATTCCAAACAGAGGCCTTCATGCCTTTCTGAAAAATATGACAGGTATGGCTGTCATTGGGTGTTATTCTAGTCATTAACTTCTTCTAGTTGTAAATTTTTTGTTATATTAAACTTGGTAAATTAAGAATTCTATTGTTTTGAAGTGTTCTGGTAGAATTGTAAGTGGAAGAGGGATTTCAAGAGGTAATAACATGAGCTTCAACTAACTGGTAATGAAACTAAAACTAGAAATGACTTGGTCAGTCACATAGTCAGAAAGCAGAATAAACACTGGAACCTAGGAGTCTTCACCAGTGTCTTTTCCCTCTACCAGTGGTTTTTGCACTGTGCTTTGAGGGTACTTCCTCAAGGGCCTGCCCCAAGTGTGCTGATCAGGAGGGCTCTGAGCCCTTAGACAGGAGAACTATTGAGCCATTCAGATTACCCTTATTGCATCCTAGGTTCCTTCATAAGAGGGAGATGGTTTTGGTTTAATGAGGCTATAGCTAACAATGGTCTGAAAATGTCCAGTAATCCTATATTGTATTATTTATGCTCTTCTTAGTCATTTCTTAAATATGGTAGATGGTTCGTGTTAGCCCACTTTTTTTTTTTTTTTTTTTAAGATAGGGTATTGCTCTGTTGCCCAGGCTGGAGTGCAGTGGCATGATTATAGCTCACTGCAGCCTATAACTCCTGGGCTCAAGTGACCCTCCTACCTCAGCCTCCCAAGTAGCTACTGTAACTATAGGTGTGTGCCACCACTCCTGACTAAGTTTTCTATTTTTGGTAGACAAGGGTCTTGCTATGTTGCACAGGCTGGTCTTGAACTCCTGGCCTCAAGTGATCCTCCCACCTCAGCCTCCCAAAGTGCTGGGATTCCAGGCATGAGCCACTGCACCCAGCCTAGCCTACTTTTTTTATTTTATTTTATTTTTTTAACATAAAGCATCATACTATGTTTAATTCCATGGTTGAATAGGATAGACTTTTTAAAATTTGTATATGGACTGTTGAGAAGGGCTGTTAAACCTGGATGCCTTACCACCTTCTCCTGATGAAGGCGATATTGAATAATGGCTATTCCAGTTGGTTAGGATTTTTCCTGAGTGTCAGAGAAGCTGGTTTTTTGTTAAAGTTATAAAGTTATGCCTCAAGTTGAATTTTATTGTTAAACCACCATTTCTTCTTGGCATAAAATAAAGTTATCTTGGGCAGACATAGAGCTTTTATTTTGAAGTGGAGACATTGTGCCTAGTAAAATACGAGAGATAGAAGAGAAAGCTTCTCATTCTTTTGTTTCTCTTCTCTCAGAGAATTAAAATTTGTTGGGCTCTTAAACTCCAAGTAATCCTCACAACCACCCTAGAAGGTAGGTAGTATCTCTTTATCGTGAGGAGTTGAGACTGAGAGGTTGACTCATTTATCCAAGAAATGTTTGGTTGGTTCCTGCCATGTGGTAAATAAATACTGTGCCGAGTGCTCTCAGATACTCCCTGCCTTCATGGAACATTGGTCTGGGGAAGGATAAAATCAAATCAAATACTTGTAAGAGTTCAATATTACAGTCCGCAAAGGACAGGTGTCATACACTACACTTCTACTTCACTTGTGCTAGTATATAGCGCAGCCTGTTCTGATAAGGTTGAGGAAGTCCTTGCTGCAGAAGATACAGCTCAGTAACTTATCCAGAATGCCCCTGGTGGTGGGTGGCAGAGCTAGAATTTGAGCCCAGATGGTTGGGCTCCAGAGCTTTTGCTCTGCGCACTGTACCACCTGCCACCCCATTATTAGGAAATAACAAAACCTAACTACACATTTTATGCTCTTAAGAACTGTCTATTCTGCTTGTGGAAAAATTGAAACTGTGCATAAAAGTTCTAGAAAAATATACACCAAACATTCCAGGAGCTACTTCTGGTGAGAGGGTTAAGGGATTTTTTATTCTCTTGTATTAAACTTCAGTAAACTCAGTCATTATTTATAGAGCATCTTCCTTGCATAGGACAGGTGTAGTTACTGTAATCCATATGCACCCTAAGGTTTATGGTCTAAATGTTTCAGTTGTGCACAAATCATTGTTTGTCTAGTAACTATTGGTATTATGTGAACAACAACAAAGTATTACTGAATTGATAGTTTTCATCTTAGAAGAGGTAAGCATTCTAAAGGCAACCAAGAAGTTTTATTTTGGAAAAAGGTTTCTATAACTTATTACCTCAAGAGGTTTAGAAATTAGACTACCTACATAGTTCCTGGGTATAAGTGCTAACCGTTGGTACCTTTTGACCTGTAGTGATGGTGTCTGGGACCCTGAGAAGTGGCATGCCTCTCTCTACCCAGCATCAGGACGGAGCTCACCAGTGGAAAGTCTGAAGAAAGAGTTGGATACAGACCGGCCTTCTCTGGTGCGCAGGATAGTAGGTGAGCACACAGCCACTCAGAAGTGGGGGTGATGATTTGGGGGAGCATGCTCTTGGCTGCTGTGAGAGTTTTATGCATTGGGTGAAAATGTCATTATCAGCAAACTGATTTACCAGTTGGGTCTTTCCTAATTACAGCAGAGTAGTCATAGTCTTCCTACATTAGCAGTGGTGAGTAAACCGTGTTGGGTTGTATGCTCTTGTATTAAAAGCATTGATAGCTTTCGTTGGCACAAATAACTGAATTAGATGTGATAGGTAGCATAAAGCTGAGCTGAAATCTGATCATGGTTTGTCTCTCATGAGATGAGTCCTCAAGTATGAATCAGTTCTGGCAATTTTTAAAAAAATTTTTTTAAAACTAACTTTTATTTCTTAATTCTTTTTTCTTTCTTTTTTTTTTCTGTGTACAACCTGAGATGATACAGGACAGTTCTGGCAATTCTTAATACATAATGGGCCGGGCGCCGTGGCTCACGCCTGTAATCCTAGCACTCTGGGAGGCCGAGGAGGATCGCTCAAGGTCAGGAGTTCAAAACCAGCCTGAGCAAGAGCGAGACCCCGTCTCTACTAAAAATAGAAAGAAATTAATTGACCAACTAAAAATATATAGAAAAATTAGCCGGGCATGGTGACGCATGCCTGTAGTCCCAGCTACTCGGGAGGCTGAGACAGAAGGATCGCTTGAGCCCAGGAGTTTGAGGTTGCTGTGAGCTAGGCTGACGCCACCGCACTCTAGCCCAGGCAACAGAGTGAGACTCTGTCTCAAAAAAATAAAAAAACAATGGACTGTGGTCTAAATACAGGGTTTGGATATAGTTTGAAACTGGAGTAAAGTTTGATCTTCCATGTCTTTTTTTTTTTTTTTGAGACAGAGTCTCACTTTATTGCCCAGGCTAGAGTGAGTGCTGTGGCGTCAGCCTAGNGCTGTGGCGTCAGCCTAGCTCACAGCAACCTCAAACTCCTGGGCTCAAGCGATCCTGCTGCCTCAGCCTCCTGAGTAGCTGGGACTACAGGCATGCGCCACCATGCCCGGCTAATTTTTTTTTCTATATATATTAGTTAGCCAATTAATTTCTTTCTATTTATAGTAGAGATGGGGTCTCGCTCTTGCTCAGGCTGGTCTCGAACTCCTGAGCTCAAACGATCTGCCCACCTCGGCCTCCCAGAGAGCTAGGATTACAGGCGTGAGCCACTGCGCCCGGCCAGATCTTCCATGTCTTTACCCCTTTGAGCTAGAAAAGAGATTTAAGGGTGAAATGGAGACCAGGCAATGTAACAGCCAGTCAAGGAACTTGTTGCCAGAACTCCTTTTGAGATGATAGGAAGATCTGTCATAACAATTTGGAACTGAGCAAAGATGATATGAGTGACTCTAGTTTAAACTATTAAGACCCTTCTACACATAGTCTGTTAGTACAGTTAGTGCAATAATGTCCCTCAAACAAATAATTTATTCTAACAGAATCATTAAAGATATACACAGAAACTTTATTAAAATGATGAAAACTAAAAAGGAACTTAAAAATTCAGTAGCAGAAATAGAAATGGTAGATTGAGAAAACTTTGGAACATCCATATGAAGGAATATTACATTGTCCAGCTGTAAAAACATGTTGCATACATGTTTATTGGAAAATAATATTCATAATATTGAGTCATAACCAAGTTATACAAAACTGTCTATATTGTATACTCTTTTTGGAAAAAACTAACTGTACAGAGAAATTCTGGAAAAGTATATACCAGAATAATCTAGGACCTGTTTCTGATAAGGTCCTATCAGACCTGATAAGGTCTGATAAGAGCATTAATAAAACTAACTTTCAGTTTCCTAGTTTTTCTAGGAAGATTTTTTTTATGTGGTGATATGTTTATTTTTTTCTTACACCTTTAACCACTTCGGTATAGCACTCACCAGCTGCGAAACCTTGCTCACAGCTGGCACTCATAGTCCGCATGATAGTTTGTGCTGTGCATTGACAACAAATGCGTTTTGCTCTTGTGTGATGAGGAAAGCTTTAAAGCACTGAAAGCTTGTTTTACTTTACAGGCAGCTTTACTTGTAATGTAAATCAGAATAGGTAGCATATACATATATGTTATTACATTATTTTTAAATGTTCACAATTTTATTTTGATAAATGAAAAATTAGAAAAGTCAGTTCAAAATTATAGTTTTATTTCATTCATATCATAAATAAGACAAGTTTTTGAATATTACAATAAATTTTTTCTTTGGTATGATAAATTTTGAAGCATGGGGCTACACATAGGCCAACATTACGTTGTTTACAATAGTATCTAGCACTACGCCTTTTATTATTTTTTGAGCATACAATACATCATCTTAATGGATTTTTCCTTTTTGTTTTATCACTATTGTAAGGTGCTGGAAAATGTCTTTCTCTAAAATGCATGAGATTGTCTGATGCAGTACAAGAGTTGTATTGCCTTGATTCAGAGTACTGTTGTAGAAGTTTTGTTATTAACACTAAAGTCGATGCTTGGCTGTGCACCTTCATATCTCGGCTGTCGGCTAAAGTCGACGCTGGGCTGTGCACGTTCATCTGTGGCTATCGACTATAGTTGACGCTAGTACCGAAGTGGTTAATGAGATAATTTACACACAATAGACTGCACATACTATATACCATTTGATGTCTCGACATGTGTATCCACCACAATCAACATCAAAAGCATTTTCACCACCCCCAGCAATTCCGTAGTATCCCTATGAGTGCCTCCCTTTAACCCCTCCTCACATTGGTCTACTTTCTGTCACTTGAGATTAACTTGCATTTCTTAGAATTTTATATAAATGTTATTATATGTACTCTTTGTGTAGCTTCTTTCACACAGAATAATTTTAAGATTCATCCATATTGTTCAGTATAGAGCTTATTCCCCCTTTTTATTTCCTAGTAGTATTCCATTGTATGGATTCACTACAGTTTATCCATTTATCTGTTGGTAGATATTTGGGTCGTTTCTAGTTTTTGACTGTCGTAACGAAAGCTGCTATGAACATTCATGTACAACTCTCTGTATGGACATATGCTTTCTTTTCTTCTCTTGGGTAAAAACCTAGGAGTAGAATGGCTAGATTGTATAGTAGATTTTTTTTAATACTTTGAGAAACTGCCAAACTGTTTTCCAAAGTGGTTGTACCATTTTACATTTCCACCAGCAGTGTATGAGAGTTCCACTTGCTTCACATCCTCGTCAGCACTTGGAATGGTCAGTCTTTTTAATTTTAGCCATGCTAATAGGTGCATAGTGGTATCATATGATTTAATTTGCATATCCCTAATGACTAATGATGTTGAGTTATCTTTTCATATGCTTATCTGCCATCCATATAACCTCTTTGAAGTGTCTATTCAAACCATTTGTCCATTTTTTTAATTGGGCTATTTTTTATTAAGTTTTTTATTTATTTATTTTTGAGACAGTCTCTGTTGCCTGGGCTAGAGTGCCATGGTGTCAGCCTAGCTCATAGCAACCTCAAATTCCTGGGCTCAAGCAATCCTCCTGCCTCAGCCTCCCAAGTAGCTGGGACTACAGGCATGCGCCACCATGCCTAGCTAATTTTTTCCATATATTTTTAGTTGGTCAATTAATTTCTTTGTATTTTTTTTAGTAGAGATGGGGTCTTGCTCTTGCTCAGGCTGGTTTCGAACTCCTGACCTTGAGCAATCCGCCCGCCTTGGCCTCCCAGAGTGCTAGGATTACGGGTGTGAGCCACTGTGCCCGGCCTGTTTTTTATTAAGTTTTTAAGAGTTTTTATATGTTCTGGATATGAGTCCTTTATCAGAAATATGCTTTGAAGTATTTTCTCCCCATTTGTGGCTTGTCTTTGTATTCTCTAAACAGTTGTCTTTTAAAAAACAGAAGTTTTAAATTTTGAACAAGCCCAGTTTATCAGTTTTCTTAAATGGATCATGCTTTTGGTGTCATGCCTGAGAAAACTTTTCCTAACCCAGTGCCACAAGGATTTCCTGCTATATTTCTTCTAGAAGTTTTATAGTATTAGATTTTATATTTAGATATGTAATCCGTTTTTAATTTATTTTTGCATATAGTACCAGGTATAGATTCAAGTTCATTTTTTTGTGTATGGATATCCAACTGTTCGTCATTTATTGAAGAGACACTTTAATTTTTTAAGCAGTTATTTTTTCAAATACTGACACCTATTGTAATTTACTAGTTGACAAAATATTTGCTAATAATTAATAGATAAGGACTTAGTAAAAATGAAGGCATTGCACAGACTAATCATGGAAAATCATTTATTGTGAAATACATTTATTGCTCCAAAAAGAAAAGGCAAAAGTCTCAGCCTTATTTATAAACATGTAATGTACATGTTACTGTGAATATGTTGATAAGCCCAATTTTAGTGGTGACTCTCTTCTAGTCCTCCCCCCATCAGTCATGGACATACCACCTAAAGAAGAAAAATATGCCCCTGTTGGTTTGTTAATTTTCTCTTTCCCGCATCTCTCCAGATCCACGAGAGCGGGTGAAAGAAGACGACTTAGATGTTGTTCTCAGCCCACAGAGACGAAGCTTTGGAGGGGGCTGCCACGTGACAGCTGCTGTTAGCTCCCGGCGCTCGGGAAGTCCATTAGAGAAAGACAGCGATGGGCTTCGTCTGCTTGGTGGACGTAGGATTGGCAGTGGGAGAATAATCTCTGCCCGGACCTTTGAGAAGGATCACCGGCTTAGCGATAAGGACCTTCGGGACTTGAGAGACAGAGACCGCGAGAGGGACTACAAGGACAAGCGTTTCAGGGTTTGTCTTCTGGACCCTTTGCTTTGGTACCTCATGTGCTTGGGGACTTGATGTTCATTCATACCAGATTACTTTGAGAACCTGGATGAACACAGCACACTGTTAAACCAGTCAGGGAGGAGTATAGAGAGTTGGGGTGGGAGTGTACGGTGATGGGCTTTGCGTCTACCACATATCTGCATTTCACTACTGAGCATTACTTAATTCTTTAAGACCTTAATTGAAGTAGAAATGACTAGAATTCTTTTAATTTTGCTTTATGAACTTTTCTAGAGGGAGTTTGGGGATAGTAAGCGTGTCTTTGGTGAGCGTAGAAGAAATGATTCTTACACAGAAGAAGAACCAGAGTGGTTCTCAGCTGGACCCACAAGTCAATCTGAAACCATCGAACTGACTGGCTTTGATGATAAGATACTAGAAGAAGATCACAAAGGGAGAAAAAGAACAAGGCGACGGACAGCCTCTGTGAAGGAAGGTCAGTGCAAACTTTGAGAGGGAAGTTCACTGTTTTAAAAATGAATTATCATTGACTTAATTGTACATTTAGGAATGGGTACCAGATGTTAGGAAATGGCAAGTTTTTAATGATGCAGCCTGGTTTTGAAATTGCTTCCTCTGTGAGAATTCACTAAGTGTAGATTGTACTGTCTCTTAAAGTTGTTCTGCCATGCTAAACAAAAGTTTCATGTTACCTTATGAGAGCACTGCATACAGGAAAGGGTTCCTCAGAGATAAGAAACGTGGTAGAAATGAGGAGGAGTCTCATTTATTGAGCAATTATGTACTAACAGTGGTGTTTTGTCTTTTCCTAACAACCCTATGTGGTGTAGGTACTTTTATGCCCATTTCATAGATGAGGAAATGGAGGCTCCAAGAGCTTAAGTGACTTAAGGTCACTGTGGAAGTAAAGTTGGGAGTTGAGCAAGATGCTTTTGGCTTCAGAGCCTACGTTCTTCACCATGGTGTTAGGCCTTCCCCGATTAGTTGTTTGTGACTTGCGTCCTCCTAAACTTAGTTGTCTCAGCTATAAGATAATAAGGTCAGGGGTCTCCCTTGCTTAAACTGAAGGAGCCAGAGCTAATGTGTATGAAGTGCCAGGTGCAGAGTGAGGGCCCATTGGTCTGTAGCTGGTTATTTTCAGGGCAGTCACTTGGCTCTGAGGTGGCTAGCCACAGGCTGATGGTCTTGGGAAGACACAGTGCAGGGCCATGGTGAAGAGCCAGGTGGGCTAGCCTGGGTTTTGAGTACTGGCATGGCTACTTAGAGGAGGATGATCTTAGACAAAATCTTAACAGGTAGGCCTGTTTCTTTGTAAAGTGAAGTCAATGCCTGTTATAACTTAAGGGTTACTTTTAGCATTGACAATCAAATCAGAACTCAGTACACATCAGAAGTCAGCCTCTAGTGGGCAGTTACTTAGTAAATTCTAGTTCCTTCAATCTTTCAGGTTTAGTTGAAAAAAACTTTTGCCAGATACTAGGCAACAAAAGGAGGAAATTATTTTAATGAAAAATCAGTGCCACCTTGAAATTACGAAGTTAAGATGAATTTAAGCAGAAATAATCTAATGGGACTTATTTAGAAGGAGAAAGAAAAAATCACATTACTCATATTTTAATATACAATCTTTAAAATACAGTAGATATTACCATTATCTTTGTGTTATTACATATTCTTCCCTAGGGTGGTGTAGGAAATTGTTAAGTAACTGGAGAGCCTTTCCCTTTGAAATATGCCTTGGTCTTATTCTTGGTTAGACTAAAGCAGCAGCAGCAGCAAGTGTGGCTTTTCACCTAATGAGGGGAGGAGCCAGCAGAATGAGATAGACTGGTAGAGGTACCTTCTCAACTTAACAGATGCAGACAGATTGAGACCTGGAGAGAGGGGATGGGTTTCGTGGCAGATCTTGAGAAGAATCCAGGGGTCTTGGCTCACCCCACTAGTTAATTGCAAAAGGTCCCTAGGCTGTCCGTGCTACTATCTTTAAAATAAATGCCCTGTAGTTTCATCTTGGCTGTAAGAGTGAAAGAAGATGAGCAAGCCCAAGTACCTCCCTACAGGAGGTATGATGAGAGTGCCTTTTAGTTAATTTTTGTGTCTGTATTCAGCTTTTCACTGAACTTATGTAGCAGTTCTTTGTGGGCACATACTAGTGCTGGGAATGTAGCAGTGAACAACACAAACATGGTCAGTCTCTTTACAAAGGCCAGTGCCAGGTGATGTGTGTATGTGGTGTTGAATAAAATAGTCTGAATACGTAAATTTATAATCGGGGAAAATTACATAGACGGGACAAATTGTTAAAACACTTCATTAATAGAAAAAATTTTAGTTTTCATGAAAGTATATGCTGATTCTGCAATTTAATAAACTTCTTAGTTATCTTTACTTGGGTCCCTGGCTTTTGAGTCTATCAAAATAAATAGCCAATAGTGTTTGTCTGCTGGTGCATGTTCTTATGCATTAGTACCACTCTCAATTGTCAGGCACAGAATTGCATATGGGGCACTCTTCTTGCTGCTTGCAAAAGCCACTCATCTGGCCGGGCGTGGTGGCTCATGCCTGTAATCCTAGCACTTTGGGAGGCCAAGGCGGGAGGATCGTTTAAGCTCAGGAGTTCGAGACCAGCTTGAGCAAGAGCGAGACCTCATCTCTACTAAAAATAGAAATAATTGGCCAACTAAAAATATACATAAAAAATTAGCCAGGCATGGTGGTGCATGCCTGTAGTCCCAGCTACTTGGGAGGCTGAGGCAGGAAGATTGCTTGAGCCCAGGAGTTTGAGGTTGCTATGAGCTAGGCTCATGCCAGGGCACTCACTCTAGCCTGTGCAACAGAGTAAGACTCTGTCTCAAACAAACAAACAAAAAGCCACTCATCTGTTAAGAGATGTCTTATCTCGACACAAAAATGAATCAGAGAAATATTAAAATTTCTTTTGTAAATGTATGAGCAAAGTACACTCTCTTCTGGCTGTCATCCTTAAATTGGGAGACTGAACTGCAATAAAACATCTGTTGCTTGTCCCAAAAGTGGGTAGGCAGGTTCTCGTGGATAAAATGGGTTAGGGAGAAGCACTGCTCTACTGGAAAAGGACATTAATTAGGCTATTGTTTACTTCTTCTAGGGCACAGTTTCTTTATAAAGTGGGAATAATTCCTCCACCAAAGCAGTCATTGTAGTTTAAATGTCAGTCTTTAAGGAATAGCATTTACCTTTGATTGCTGGCAGTAAGCATGTACTGACCCTCTAGAGATACTGCCAGTTGCCTTGTCCATGGCTCACAAATGTGTGTCTCACTGCTTGCCTTGGCCCTCTGAAGGCTTAGGGTTCTCAGGTGGCAGGCATCCATGTGGAGGAGCAGTGCTGCCTTTACCTGCACAGTGTGGTATGAAAGAGCATTGGTGGCTGCCCTAGGGTTGAACCTTTTGTCACTTGCTACTATTGACACCTGGATAAGCAACCCAATTAGTCTTTTTTATTTTTTTATTTTTTTTTTGAGACAGAGTCTCTGTTGCCTGGGCTAGAGTGCTGTGGTGTCAGCCTAGCTCACAGCAACCTCAAACTCCTGGGCTCAAGCAATCCTTCTGCTTCAGCCTCCCAAGTAGCTGGGACTGCAGGTATGTGCCACCATGCCCGGCTAATTTTTTCTATATATTTTGAGTTGGCCAATTAATTTCTTTCTATTTTTAGTAGAGATGGGGTCTTGCTCTTGCTCAGGCTGGTTTCGAACTCCTGATCTTGAGCAATCCTCCCGCCTCGGCCTCCCAGAGTGCTAGGATTACAATTGTGAGCCACCACGCCCTGTTAACCCACTTAATCTTACAGCTATTGCATTCCCCTGCTTTACTGTCTAGGTTTTTGGGGCATTACTAGAATGAGAGCAGAAGTTGTTAGCATTTAGTCTTTCTTAGTCTAGAATATTCTGGCTAATAATAAGACTGCTGTAATTGTTTGGGGACTTTTGGAAAGGAATAGGTCCAGGCTTTGGAGCTGCTTTTTTGTCCTAGGAAGACTTTGTGTCTTTCATGATCTTGACACTACTGGCAAATCTTTTACAGATGCTTTTGCATCTGTAAAAGCAGTGGATCTTTGAGAGTTCAGTTCTTCAAATAAAAACATTAAAATTAAAATGTTTTTGCCTTAAATCTTACCATCTGGGAGCTTCACTTAACTCTTATCTTCCTATTCTAAAAACAACTGTACATTACAGTTGTACATTACAGTTTAAGTATATCTGGCACTACTGAGGAAGATAAAAGCTGATTAGAGCAGGTTACCTGCCCTCAGAGAGCTCAGTTTCATAAAAGAGTTACTATAATATGGGGGGATAAGTACTGAGAGATGAGCAAGGATTATAGAGTGGGCAGCAATTAATTTTACTGGGTCAGGCAGGCTTCCCAAAGGAGATAACATTTGAACTTTGCTTTGAAGGATGAGCTACGGCCAACATGTAGGCAAGTGAAAATCACTCTCCTGCCAGGTTTCACATATGTAACTTAGGTTATTGAACCCTAACTGAAAGTACTGGTACAGGTACATGGGCAGAGGCAGTGCCAAATTAATTTGGTTCCATTTTTAAGCAGTAAGAGACTTGCAAAGATTATCTTTTTTTAAAAAAAAAAATTCCCATTAGGTAAAGAATCCATTATACTATAGAAAACATTAGGCACTTAGGAGGGGGAACCATAATTCTTCCCCCATCGTGTTGGTGTTCTGGCTCATTATTAAGGTTTTTTTCCTTCTTTATCTCCTATATGAGGAAAACTTTTATTCTTGCAGATTCAGTACTTGAACAAGAATTCTACTTTTAAAGTCATCTGTGGCTCTTCTGCATGTGTGTTGATGGCTAAGGTCACAGAGTGAGTGCAGTTTGCTTGATCAAACTATTTTTGTCCTGGTTTTGCTTTCAGGAATAGTCGAGTGCAATGGAGGAGTAGCCGAAGAGGATGAGGTGGAGGTCATCCTTGCACAGGAGCCTGCTACTGATCAGGAAGTACCAAGGGATGCTGTCTTGCCTGAGCAGTCTCCAGGAGAATTTGACTTTAATGAGATCTTTAACCTTGATAAAGTGCCAGGCTTGGCTTCGGTGAGTGTAGCAGCAGCATGCTTATAAACTGTATGATTAAATTTGACCTAAGTATTTAAGACATCTCTTCTAAAGTGATGTTTTGCTAGATGCTTTGGGGGTTTTTTAGCTTTATTCTTGATTATTTGAATTTTTGTTGACTTTGAGAGGCTTAATGGAAATGACTAAATGAGACTTCTCTACTAGTTAACTTTATTGCTATGCTAGTGGCATTGCACTAAAAATTCTTCAGATGTTTAAGAACATTGTCTCCTTTCATTTTTAATGAGTTAAGTGTTTGTTGTAAAGACTTACTGTGAAGGTGGCTTGTTATAACTGGTGATTGGTGTCACACTGGACCTGCATTCCTTGGGGGAGGCTACCTGGTTAGGTAGTACCTTTCATGATGTGATGGTTCTAAAAACATTTAGTGAAAAGGAACTTGCCGTACTATCAGTGTTGCTGTTAAACTCTTGGAGTCTGGTCTTTCTAGACTTTAAAAGTAGAAACAATAAGCCATCCTTAAATCTTCACTTGATAACTTGCCCTTCTCCTACCCCTTTGGCATTGATGGATTAGTATAGCGTCACCAAATTTTTGGAGAAGAGATACAACTGTGACCTGTGCACACAGAAATGAGGTTTTTCTGTGGTTGCTAAAAAAAAAAAAAAAAAAAATGCAAAGAACTATGATAAAATAGAATTTGAAAACCATTTGGCCAAAAAAATCCGTACACTGCAGATGTCCCATTTACAACACCAGATAACGAGTGTAACCAGTCCTTTAGAATTGGTGGTTCATGGAATTTTAACTTAAATGACTCTACTACTAAACCATAACTGGTCCTTGTTTGATTACTGTGTGAGCAGACAAAATGAGGCATAACAGATCAGGCAACATTGGCCTGACTCCTTTGTCATTTGCATGTTCGTTCCACCCAAAAGATTACCACCAAGTGAGCAGGCACTGCATAGCACTGACAAGTACACTGCCACAGGTGGATTTTAGGGCAGTACTTCTTAAATTCTCTATGGTGAGGGGCCAGGCTTTATTTCCACTCCATTGAGGACCATATTTTAGCATATAAAAGTTTCAAAGCATTTACCCTCACTTTCTGAACTTATCTCAGTGTAGATCAGCATGATCCACAATTCTCTATGGCACTGTTCAGGAGCATGTGGAATGCAGCTCCAAATAAACAGTGGGAACTGCCTATGTGGTTTTTTTCCTAAAGTTCTAGCAATAGTTTTAATCGTAAGTCTCCTAGCTAATAGTTCTTTGAGTCACATCCAGATGTGAGCTTAATTTTATCCAATGTAAAACAACTAAGTGGGCCTCTCAAATTCTTAGCTTCTGAGGGTACTGTAATTTTTTATGTTTACATCAACTGTTTGGTGACTTTTTTTGCATTCTCTCAATAAGATGGAAATGTTATTATAGAAAGTTTTCAAAGAGAAGGTCAAAATTTAGAAACCTATATTTGGGTCCAAATGTGAGCACTCGTGAAACTCACCTGTATGCTTAGAGGAAGAATTTACTGTTTAATCCAAACTAAGTGCTAAACCTAAACTTTTGATAAGAGGCAGCATGTGTATTCACAGCTGATTGTTCCAGGTTTTACATAGAGTAAGTAATTTTATCTTCACAAATCCCTTGAACAATTACTACTATTTCCATTTTGCAGATGATGATATAGACACAGAATTTAGATAACTTGCCCAAAGTCACACAGCCAGTGAGTGAGTGGTGGAAACTGACTTCTAATTTATGCAGTGTCAGTAAGAGTTTCTGTCCTTAATGCTATACAGCTCTACTGCCGCTGAAGCATAAAAGGTAGAAATAGAAGAAGAAAGAAAACAAAACCAAAATTTTTAGAAAGCAAAGGAAAACAAAACAGGAATAGGGACTGAGCACCATCTGATCATTTGGCCCTCGCCCTCAACCAAAACTAGGTTAATGCTGAGCAGTCAGAAGTCTGTTTCCATGTTTTTCATGGAGGTACTGCTAATTAAGGTATATTCTATAATCACTTAAAAGAAAAATTAGAATCATTAAAAACATAGGCTGGGCGCGGTGGCTCACGCCTGTAATCCTAGCTCTCTGGGAGGCCAAGGTGGGCGGATCGTTTGAACTCAGGAGTTCGAGACCAGCCTGAGCAAGAGCTAGACCCTATCTCTACTATAAATAGAAAGAAATTAATTGGCCAACTAATATATATAGAAAAAAAATTAGCCGGGCATGGTGGCGCATGCCTGTAGTCCCAGCTACTTGGGAGGCTGAGGCAGCAGGATTGCTTGAGCCCAGGAGTTTGAGGTTGCTGTGAGCTAGGCTGACGCCACGGCACTCACTCTAGCCTGGGCAATAAAGTGAGACTCTGTCTCAAAAACAAACAAACAAACAAAAAAACATGCTCTGGGGCTGGGCACGGTGGCTCACGCCTGTAATCCTAGCACTCTGGGAGGCTGAGGCAGGAAGATCGCTCAAGGTCAGGAGTTCAAAACCAACCTGAGCAAGACCCTGTCTCTACTAAAAATATAAAGAAATTAATTAGCCAACTAAAAATATACAGAAAAAATTAGCCGGGCATGGTGGCCCATCCCTGTAGTCCCAGCTCCTCGGGAGGCTAAGGCAGGAGGATCGCTTGAGCCCAGGAGTTTGAGGTTGCTGTGAGCTAGGCTGACGCCATGGTACTCTAGCCCTCTCAAAAAAAAAATGCTCTGGGCTGTATAACCAGCTGGACTCTAATGAACAATGCTCAGAAAATGACCAAATAAGAAAAATAAGGCTCTAAAGGATTTTGAATACTTAAAGTGTTTGAAACAGTACTTGACACTTAGCTCTACAAATGTGGGGTATTAATAGATACAAACATAATTTATTGTAACAAAACTAAGAATACACTTTCTTTTATACAACTTTTGTTTTTTTTTTTTGAGACAGAGTGGCCACCTTTCTGGCCATGCCCCATTTCCCAGAACAAGGGGCTTTCAGAGGAAACAATAAGTAATCAAAAATATATATACATATACATACACATGTATATATTTGTAGGCTACATTCACTAGCATCACAATACCTTAGTAATTGACAGCCACAAAAATCTATATAAACTGAAAATTTGGATCACGTATGGAGATACTTTGTAAATAAGTAACTAAAAATAAATATGATAAGTAACTAAAAATTAAATATGATACAACTCTTACTACAGCTCCTAACACATAACAGGTGCTTAAATATATTGAATAAAGAAAAAGGAAATCAGGCCAGACATGGTGACTCACGCCCGTAATCCTAGCACTCTGGGAGGTTGAGGTGGGAGAATAGCTTGAGATCAGGAGTTCAAGACCAGCCTCAGCCAAAAGCAAGACCCTGTCTCTACTAAAAATAAAAAATTAGTTGGGTGTGGTGGCTCATGCCTGTAGTCCCAGCTACTCAGGAGGCTGAGGCAGGAGGATTGAGCCCCCAGGAGTTTGAGGTTGCTGTGAGCTAGGCTGACACCACAGCACTCTAGCCCACGCAACAGAGCAAGACTCTGTCTCAAAAAAAAAAGAAAAACAGGAAATCAAATTGGAAATTCTGAACTATTTTTTTAATATATTTTTTTCTTTAATGGATTTTCTTTTTTTCTATCAGTAGAGTGCTCAGAGAAACCTAACTATTTAGAGTAATTAATAGGAACATGACATAGGAAAACCTTGGTGATGTAATCAAAAGTATGTTCAGAAGAAAATGAATAACTTTAAATGTATTCATTAGAAATTCAGGGGGGAGGTGGGGATGGGTATATACACACCTAATGGGTTCGGTGCACACCATGGGGGGGGGGATGGACACGCTTGAAGCTCTGACTCGGGTGGGGCAAAGGCAATATATGTAATATGTAACCTATAATATGTAACCTGTAATATGCTGAAATAAACTTTTTAAAAAAATTCCAACAAACATCTAGAGTAAAACAAATATAAAAATATAGAAATTTCTATAAAAATGAAAAGAAAGCATTGATAAATAAAACCAAATAATTGTCACAGACCAAAAGTATTTCACAATATTTATTTAATCACCAGAATATTATGACTCCAAGGATAAGACTTGTCTAAACGACTTTTGTTTGAAGGACCAGATTAATAGTCATACAGGCCCCCACCTTTTTTTTTTCTGTAGACTTCCTCTTTGGTGAGTGTATAGGTTACCTTAAATTGCTATCAAAAATCTACTCTAATAAGGACAGCTATGAAAACACCAGAATCCAGGCTCCTTGTCTCAATTATCTTATGGCTGACAAGGATGTAGCAGAGGATGCTCTGACCAAAAAGGCAGAGCTGTGGGTCCAGGTCTCCATTTCCTGCACCAAGGTACAGGAGGCAAGGCCCTGCTGTTAGTATTCCAGCTTGCTCTGTGGTAATAAATTGGCTAGATAAACTCTTAGAATTCATGTTAGGTTTAAATGCTTTAGCTTCTTGATGTTAGTATTTCCACTAAATGTGTGTAAAAGAAACTTTGTTTCTACTCTTTATGCTTTAGCTATAATAAAACTCCACTTCTCCACCAGAAGCAAAGTTGGACACTGAACAAAATACGGAAATGACTTTCTCAGCACTTACTTTAATCTTTAGAAAATGTCCAGATACTTTATGTCCATGTTCTTTGCTTTTTTATGTTCTTCCTGTATATCTTTTTTCCTATGCAAAATGATCAGGAAATAAAAGGAGTTAAAAAACAAACCCATCATTTTTGCTATTTGTAAAATTTCAATGTTGAACGTTAAAACATTCTTAATAATTATAGCTTTTAGTTCTTTTATAATTCCTGTTTATCACTAAGGTGGTATAATTTTTTTTGTTTTTTGAGACAGAGTCTCACTATGTTGCCTGAGCTAGAGTGCCGTGGCATCAGCCTAGCTCACAGCAACCTCAGACTCCTGGGTTCAAGCGATCCTCCTGCCTCAGCCTCCTGAGTAGCTGGGACTACAGGCATGCGCCACCATGCCCGACTAATTTTTTTTATATATTTTTAGTTGGCCAATTAATTTCTTTCTATTTTAGTAGAGACAGGGTCTCACTCTTGCTCAGGCTGGTTTGGAACTCCTGATCTTGAGCGATCCTCCCTCCTTGGCCTCCCAAAGTGCTAGGGTTACAGGCATGAGCCATCGTGTCCAGCCTAAGGTGGTATAATATTTTTGATACAATCCCCAATTTTTCACAGTGAAACATCATTCCTAATGCTTCTCTTATACTTTAATGCAAAATTAGTGCACTTGAAAGTCAGCATTATTTAAGGTAAGATATTCTACAGGTGGAATATGATATAAACTGTGGATAAATCCTCTCAAAATAGAAGTTCCATAAATAATGATTGAATTAGAGCCTTGAATTAAAATCTCTTCAAGGGAAGTATTTTGTGGCTTAGTTTGGGTATGGATTATGAAAACATTCTTTGAGATAAGAACAAACAATAAATCTAACCTTCCTCTGCTGAACTTTGATTGGGAACTCTGGGTTTCAGACTAGTAGTCACCAATTCTGTCATCTATGTACCAGTTTTTGGAAAAACATGTTTTCTGTTTATCTGTGGTATCAAAGTTAAAGTATATGCCTTATATTCAAGGATGTGCCTTATTTTTTGATTGATTGCTTTATCTTGTGTTTTCTAAATATTGATAAGACTATTACAGAAAGATCAATTTGGGTATTTAACTGAATTTATGATAGGATAGGGAAAAATATAGGATAGAACTGAACATTAATATCTTTATGCTTAAATGTAGATTTTAGGAAAGATTGGAATATTACCATTCTAAATAATAGGAATTACCATTACAAAACGTTGAATAAATTATTTCTGACAGTGCATTATTTAATTTCCCTTATTTACAAGATTTTAATTTTTAAAAATTAAAATTTTCAAAAAATTTAAAAATAATCACTGTCACCTACACTAGAGTACGGTAGTGAGATCATAGCTCACTGTAACCTCAAACTACCAGGCACAAGCTATCCTCCTGCCTCAACCTCCCAAGTAGTTGGGACTACAAGCATGTGCCAGCCACCATGTCTGGCTAATTTTTTTATTTTTTGTAAGACGAGATCTTGCTATGTTACCCAGGCTGGTCTCAAACACCTGGCTTCTAGTGATCCGCTCACCTCTGCCTCCCAAAGCACTAGGATTATAGGCATGAGCCACCACACTTGGCCCTGTCCTTATTATTAAACCACAACCATGGAGGTCAGATTAGGAAGAAAACACACCTGAAAACTCCTTACTATGCTCAAACAGAATTAGAGTTAAAATTTCATCTTTCACAATGTGATACTTTCTAAACTTTGACTTGGAATTACGATCTTTATAAGCTGCATGCTTTTGGCTTCTGAAATTGTCAGGATTTAATTTCATAATGTTCATTACAAACTTGAGACCACCAAGTTTGAAGCAAGGGTTTTCTTTTATCAGTTCTCCATACCTGATGTTTAGTTGAAGGCCACTCTTCAGCCTGGCCGTGGAATGGTTCATTATGATGCTGATTTTGACTTTGAAACCATGTCCTCTGAAAACATTCAGTAGTACATGGATTTTCTTTCTTTCTTTTTTTTTTTTTTTTTTTTTTTTGAGACAGGGTCTCACTTTGTTGCCCAGGCTAGAGTGAGTGCCGTGGCATCAGCCTAGCTCACAGCAACCTCAAACTCTTGGGCTCAAGCAATCCTACTGCCTCAGCCTCCCAAGTACATGGATTTTCTAATGAGGCAAAGAGTAGAAACCCAAAACACTCTGTGGCATAGAGGCTTTGCTTTATGTTCTTAGAAAATACATGGTTGGTTATACCCAAGTTTGGGTTACTCCGAAATGATCCAGGAAGGGGAAGAAAAATTAAAGGTGTTAAAAATCCTAAGTTCTGAGAGTCTTTCCGTCAGGTCAGCAGCGTCAAAGGAAGTTTCAAAGTAAGTGACCCTTCTGTAAAATTTGAACCTTTTTGTCCTTTTTCACCTAGACACTATTATCTTAGCTCCTATTGTCTTTCTCTTTAGATGATAGAAGATGTTTTGGGAGAAGGGTCAGTCTCTGCCAGTCGGTTCAGCAGGTGGTTCTCTAACCCGAGTCGATCAGGAAGCCAATCCAGCAGTCTTGGGTCAACACCACATGAAGAACTGGAGAAACTCGCAGGTAAAATGGCTTCAGATTCTGGCCTTAAATGTAGACTTGAGCTTTCTCTGACATAATTAATTCTGCCTTTATTACTTAGGGGTCCATTGGTCCTTTGGTCTTTGGACACTGAAAAGACATCAATTTATGTCCTTTTAATACTGTTAAAGATAAGTTTTTGTGTTTTATTGGGACCAATTATGAATGTATGTTTTACAATATCAGGTCTGGAGCAAGCCATCCTCTCTCCTGGACAAAACTCTGGGAATTATTTTGCTCCTATACCATTGGAAGACCATGCTGAAAATAAAGTGGATATTTTAGAAATGCTACAGAAAGCCAAAGTGGATTTAAAACCTCTTCTTTCCAGCCTTTCTGCAAATAAAGAAAAACTGAAAGAGAGCTGTAAGTATTCATGAGAATCTGCTTTAGATATCTGAAAAGGTTTGTTTCAAGTTTTGGATGTTCATTCATTTTTTTTTTTTTTGAGACAGAGTCTTGCTCTGTCGCCCCAGCTACAGTGCAGTGGCATCATCTAGCTTATTGCAACCTCAAATTCCTGGGCTCAAGTGATCCTCCTGCTTCAGTCTCCCAAGTAGCTGGGACTACAGGTGCATACCACCATACCCAGCTAATTTTTTTTTTTTTTTTTTTTTTGGTATAGATGGGGTCTTGCTCTTGCTCATGCTGATCTCAAACTCTTGACCTCAAATGATCCTCTCGCCTTGGCCTCCCAGAGTGCAAGGGTTATAGGCCTGAGCCACTGCGCCTGGCCTAGATGCTCATTCTTTAGACAGTTGGTTCTAATATACTTTTTCACCAAGTCAAATATATTGTGGGTTTTGTTTAATGTTCAAAAAAAAAAAACTCATTTTATCAAATAATAATATTTTTCAGAATCTGGTAGTGAGTTGGTCATGAGCCCCCCATGATAAGACCTTTTCTTCCAGGTTCTTACCTAGGCCCCGATTATAACATTCCAATGAATGCTTTAGTTCTCTGGAGCATATCTTGCCAGTTCCTCACTACTTCGTCCCAATCTGCCATGTTCTTTCTTAGGCTATAAGCCTGCAACATAAAAACTTAGTGATATAATATCCATAGTGCAAGTATCAATCTTGCTGATGTTGGACTATCTGGGATTCCTGTCCCAGGTAACAAGTCTCCAGAAGACTCATAAGATATCCTTCTGCAGGATGCATAGCAGGATCTTATCAAGTTTTAAAGCGTAACACCTCATGGTTACGGTCCTCCAGTTTCTAGCATCTAAATATTTTAGATTTACTTTACGTTGTCTCTTACTAAGTACACAATTATAGCCTTATTCCCACTAACTATGATTTTTCATTGTCTTCAATTTCTCTATTTGGTGTTAGCCTTTTCCAACAGATTCAATTCAATTGCAAAATAAATTATTTTACCCTTAACCATTGTAGCCAAAGAGAATTTCTACCAAATATCTCTGCTTGGTTTAACCTGGGCTTTCTCAACTTTTCAGCACATTCAGGAGTTGTACTGTCAGTGGAAGAGGTAGAAGCAGGGCTCAAGGGTTTGAAGGTGGATCAGCAAGTGAAAAATTCAACTCCCTTTATGGCAGAACACCTAGAGGAGACCCTGAATGCTGTAACCAGCAATCGACAACTCAAGAAAGATGGAGACATGACTGCATTTAACAAGCTAGTGAGCACCATGAAGGCAAGTGGGACTTTGCCTTCTCAGCCCAAAGTCAGCGTAAGTATTTGGCACAAACCCCAGCCTTCTCTCCTTTTCCCTCTTTCTATTCCATTTCCAACCATAATAAATGGATTTTTAAAAAGGTATTCTGAGTAAGCTGGAGATTCTTTAGTAGTCATTTGGTCCTTGATGCTTTTGTGCGTTCTTAAATTATCGATATGCTATTTGTCACTAGAAAAAGCAGGTCTGTGGTTTATGTATTGTGGGTGACAGTGTAAAGATTAAAAGATTCAAATTTATACAGTACTTATAGTTTAGCTTTTTCAAGTTAGTGCTAAGCTACTTTAAGTTCATATAATTTACCATATTTTTATAGTAAAATCTTTATTTTCACACCTTTTTTTTTTTTTTTTTTTTTTTTTTTTGGAGACAATCTCACTCTGTTGCCTGGGCTAGAGTGCCGTGGCATCAGCCTAGCTCACAGCAACCTCAAACTCCTGGGCTCAGGTGATCTTTCTGCCTTAGTATCCTGAGTAGCTGGGACTACAAGCATGCACCACCATGCCTGGCTAATTTTTTTTCCTATATATTTTTAGTTGTCCAGCTAATTTCTTTCTATTTCCAGCTAATTTCTTTCTACGGGGTCTCACTCTTGCTCAGGCTGGTCTCGAACTCCTGAGCTCAAACGATCCTCCCACCTCAGCCTCCTGGAGTGCTAGGATTACAGGTGTGAGCCACCATGCACGACTATTTTCACACCTTTTAATCACTCCTAGATACCTAGGATTACCTGCTTTCTTGATTAGGCAGTCATATAAATCATTTGTAAGTATCTAAGATGGATTTTTCAAGATAATTGCATTCTGTTAGTTTACTAATGGAAAAAGCTGTGGCTCTAACTTTTTAAGCTTTCACACATGAAACTAGTTTACAAGGTTACTGCATGTCAGTAAATTCAGGAATGTAGCATATACTGGTCTTTGTCATAACAATTTTTACAGAGTGATTTCTCAGCCATGGCCTATGTGTTAATGTTGCTCTCTCTTGATACAGAGTGGTGGGACAGCAAGATAGATTTGGATAATAAAAACAGAATTATTGTAGTTGCTGAGCTATGGCAAATTTACCAAATTGGATTTTGCCTCTTTTTTCCTTCTGACCTCTGTTCGAGAACTACAAATTAGCCAAAGTGTAAACAGCTGTTTGATTCACTATGCCTTGTACCAAAGGAAAGCAACTGATTTTTAATGTTCTTTATCTGACTGATAGCTAATGATAGAGATTTCAACCTGTTTGGTCAGACAGAGGTGCCATTATTCCTGGCCTTAGTGCCCGGACTGACTTATTCCTGAAAGAAAGCATCTCGGATAAGTAGACTTCATTTCTTTGTATCTAACCACACCATACCAGTTACAGGGGAATGTTCTTATAAACTACTTTAGTTACTTCCATATAAAGAATCATTAAATACAAATGCTTTCAAATGAGGACCAGATTTGAAAGATTGTAAACTATCCTGTTCTCTCTCTTTACCTTTGTATTTTGGTGATTGGGTAATAACTGAAGTGGTGTGGGTCAAATCTTATAATTATCTTTCATTTTGGACTAAAGAAATGAAGGGGGGGCATTCAGGAGTTTATCTGTGTTTTCCAACATTTTGTTTCAGATATGATTCTAGGATTTGATACTAACACAACTGACCCTGAGCTATAAGGGTAGTTGAGGCTGGGCACAGTGGCTCACGCCTGTAATCCTAGCACTCTGGGAGGTCGAGGCGGGTGGATTGCTCGAGGTCAGGAGTTCGAAACCAGCCTGAGCAAGAGCGAGACCCCGTCTCTACTATAAATAGAAATTAATTGGCCAACTAATATAGATAGAAAAAAGTAGCCAGGCATGGTGGTGCATGCCTGTAGTCCCAGCTACTCGGGAGGCTGAGGCAGTAGGATCGCTTGAGCCCAGGAGTTTGAGGTTGCTGTGAGCTAGGCTGACACCACGGCACTCACTCTAGCCTGGGCAACAAAGTGAGACTCTGTCTCAAAAAAAAAAAAAAAAAGGGTAGTTGGTTTGATGTTGGGGTTTTGGTACTCTAAAGCTGCAGTCTCCAACCCCCAGGCCATAGCTGGTACTGGTCCATGGCCTGTTAGGGACCAGGCTGCACATCACTACCTGAGCTCTGCATCCTCCCTACCCCATCTGTGGAGACACTGTCTTCCATGAAACTTGTCCCTGGTACCAAAGAGGTTAGGAACTGCTGCTCTAAAATATCTGGTTTCAGCTGAGAATGAGCCTCAAACACCTGCTAAAGGGATGAATGACATAATTGAAGTGGCCAAGCAAAGACTAAGACAAACTCAACCTAGGCAAGAAAGCAATAAGAAAAGTAATGGAATAAGCATACCAGGTGTTATCCCAAAATATTACTTGATTTTCATGTTAAGTCATGGTCTCTACTTTATAAATCAATGTCTTTAATTACTACTGTGTGTATTATGTATGCTATTTCTGATCTTCCTCCATGCTCCATCCATTTAGGTTCTGTCACATTGGTTCATCTACAAAATAAGACATGTTCAATCTAAACTCCATTTTAAATTGAATTATAGACTTTATTCTCCCAATATAGTAAGCCATGTAGTATAAAGTTACCTGTTTCTTTTTGTTAGATAGAAGTAAATAATTCTTGAGGAGACTGCTTATTAAAATCGTCGATATTTAGTTCCAAGTCCAAAACCAACAATAACAAACTTCAGTGTCCTTGGGCTGTTTGTCATGCCTAAGGACACTGCTGTGGATTTCGACAGCGCCATCTAGTGGAAGAGAAACTCGAATGGCTTGTTGGAATGGCTTGTTTAAAAATAAAGTCTACATTTCCTAAACTATGAAACTCTAAAATATAACAATTCTGGCCAAAATTGCATGTTGTTTACTAGGTTTTTAAAAGCATATGTGATCAATTTTGTTAAAGATAATGGGTAGTGGCTGGGCACAGTGGCTCATGCCTGTAATCCTAGCACTTTGGGAGGCTGAGGTGGGAAGATCACTTGAAGCTAGGAGTTTGAGATGAGCCTGAGCAACATAGACCCCCATCTCTACAAAAAACAAAGATTAGCCAGGTTTGGTGGCCCACACCTGTAGTCCCAGCTACTTGGAGGATAAGGAAGGAGGATTGCTTGAGCCCAGGAATTTGAGGTTGCAGTGAGCTATGATGATGAGTAGCAAGGGTTGTCTCAAAAATTAAAATCTATAAATCAATTTCTGTGGCTTCTTACTAAATAAGTATTCCTAAATTTCACCTTTTTTTCCCCCCCACATTTTGGCCATGGTGTTAGAAACAAGGAAATGGACTAGGGTTAGCACATAGAGGTTCTGAGTGAAATTTGCACATACATGTGACCAGTCTTTCCATTCCGATTTTTTAGGACCTGTTTGATATGAGGGCAGAACCAGTTGATCTAAGTTTTCTGTGACTTGAACATTATTCTGCGGTTAAGTGTCAACTCCCTGGTGGGGGGAGTGTTTTATGCTTTCTTAATGGTCCCCAATTAATCTGTAAATTAAGTATGCTAAGAACGTTAAAGCCAGTTTTTCTTTGACTTTTTTTAGCGAAATCTTGAAAGCCATTTGATGTCCCCTGCTGAGATTCCAGGCCAGCCTGTCCCTAAGAACATTCTGCAGGTACTTCCCAATCTTATACTGTGGCCTTGGAGTCTCGAACAGTAGTTTTCTGACTGGTTTTGTGTAATAGCACATCTTTGGGTCTTAGAGAATGAGCCATGTTGCCTGGCAGTCAAAGATTTGAGATTGCTGCTTGACATATTTCTGTGTGGCTGTTAATTTCAATGGATGGGAGGGGGGTGGCTAAAAAGTTGACATAAGCCTTGATTTCTAGTTTGCAGGTTTGCAATTTCTGTGAAACTAAGTATATAACCTGTATTTGTTGTAGCACTAACTTAAAGCAAATGTCGCTAGCTGAACACTCAAAGAAATGTGTTGCATATACATATGCCAAGTCCCTCAGTGGAGTATGTGGGAGATTCATCACCTCGCTTCGAAAAGTTAATCTATAATCTGTAGCCTCTGACTAGAAAGAACTAAATTTGTTTACAGGGATTTGGCTTTTCTGCCTTTAGGAACTTCTGGGCCAACCAGTTCAAAGACCCACTTCTCATCTTCTGAGTGGCCTTATGGGGAGCTTGGAGCCTACAACATCTTTGCTGGGCCAAAGAGCCCCCTCTCCTCCCTTGTCACAAGTGTTTCAAACTCGCGCAGCCTCAGCAGACTACCTTCGCCCAAGAATACCATCACCAATTGGTAAATTACACTTGAGTATAGATGTCTGTCCTCCCCCACCCCACCTTCTACATAGGTTATACTTCTCCCCTATATCCAGCAGTCTTTCATGGGCATCCTTTATGAGTTTAAAAAGAAATATGAGAATGTATTATACTTTTGGGGGGGTGGAGGAGCAAATGTGGAAGATAGCTTATTTCCAGTTGCCCTTCTAGGTGAATATGTTCATGTTTAGGTATTTTTTTTCTTGAAATTAATCCAAATTGGATCCAGCTCTTCAGTAATCTTCCTTATTTTGGGAATTCAATCCAAAAAAATTAATTTGGCTTCTTAAGTTTTTCCTTGATACGCAATAGAAATCAACATAGCGTCTCTCTCCCAAGCAATTAATTTTGATAGTCTTGTGGCTAATTCAGAATGTGACTGAAAGAACGTCCAGAAAGCTGTCCTAGCAATGTATTTGCATAGAATATCATAATGTTCCTGCCATCCTGGACGACTACAGGTTGCTGGCCACTCTGGCTCCTGCCAGTAATACCTTAAAGAGGCAGTTTTCAAAATCTTCCATCCACAAATAGGGAGATAGACCGGTAAGAGTGTGTAAACCTCAGCATTGGTCTCTGCTTTTGTATCAGTTGGCTTAGTGATGATGGGGCAAACTGCTGGCTAGAAAAGCTCTTCTCTACCAGATAGAGGTCTTAGCTCTGAAAGGGACAAAGCTGACAGCTAAGTGGGGAAGATGGATATATGCTAGGCAATTCAGGCCATTAAGTGCTCTGATTGAGGTCTGCATAGCCCACTCTGGAGACATAGAGGGAGAGGGACATCTGTCATCCCAGAAAGTCAGTGCTGCCCAAAAGAGAATGGTATTCAGCAAGGAGCAGCACACATTAATGATAATGCCTCCCTGATGCACATATGCCATCTTGACAGCCACTGATACTGTCACTTTCCCAACAGGTTTTACGCCAGGACCACAGTTACTCGGAGATCCATTCCAAAGCATGCGCAAGCCCGTGAGCCCTGTCACAGCCCAGGTTAGGCTGAACTATTTCTACAACTCAATCTGTTTTCACCCTATTGTTGCTTGTGGGGTGTAGACTGAATTGCTTCAATTCTTAGAAGTGGTTTTGAAGTATAATGCAAGCTCAATGAAGGTGAGAAAATTGCTAAATAAAGTAATAAATTGTTAAAATCCTATTTAGCAAATAGCACAATCATCAGGTTTGCAATATCAAATTTTTCTCAGCTGCTGCTCAAACCTTTCTAAAAGCTAAGAGATAATTTTGTAGAAAGTGCACTAACTGTGCTCATTCTTCTACTGATCTTCCTCCCTTGCCACTTCTGTTCAGCAGATGAGCCAGCTAGAGTTACAACAGGCAGCTTTGGAGGGGGTAGCCTTGCCACATGACCTTGCTGTACAGGCAGCAAACTTCTACCAGCCTGGTTTTGGCAAACCACAGATGGACAGAACCAGAGATGGATTCAGAAACAGGTACTACTATTTCTGCCCATGTGAGAATTTGCTGATGTAGTTTTCCTGAGATTAACAAATTAACTGTAGTATAATTCTGTTGCATGTGTTGATATGTCATGTAATATATGGTAGAAATTTCATCCTATTCCAAATATAGGAATAATATTAAAATAGTATGATTAAGTTCTTCAAAGGATTAGGATTTTGATCCTATGGTTTTGGTTTTTTTCCTTGATTTATAAGTTACTTTTTTTGGTTTCACTTTGCTAATTAGTCAAATGAAAAGGAATGCTGCCTGCCTTATTTACCTCAAGATTGTTATGAGTAAACATATTTTAAATTTTTATGTTTCTTCCAGTTAAAGGATTCATTTTTACAGATGTAACTAGCATAGCTCTTTATTCCTTCCCCCATAGGTTCCATGTTATCAAACTGTCCCTTGATGCAGGTTTGTTACATCAAGAGTTTATTGGTCAGAGCTGTTAACAAGTAGATTACTGACTTTTCTCTTTTTCTACTAGTTGTAACAGTAGTAAAATGAAAAGAATCATAAGTTGGGGAAAAGGGAAAGGAGTAGCAATATTCTTTTTTATTGCAAAATAAAACACAAACTACATAAAACAAATGTGTAACTTATAAGGCAAACTCCCTTGTTAACCACTCAGGAGACCTCTGTGTGCCGTATGCCAATAAATACTCCTCCCTCAGAAGTGACTACTATCAAGCCTTTGAAAGTAATCTAGCTTAATTTTTTTAGTTTCATCACCAAAATGTACATCCCTGAACACTACAGTTTTAGTCTTGCCTATAAAATACTTGGTAATTAAGCAGCATTTATGACATGGTGGCTTATGCCTATAAACCTAGTACTTTGGGATGCCAAGGAGGGAGGATCACTTGAGGGCAGGAGTTCAAGACCAGTCTGAGCAACATGACGAGACCCTGTCTCCACCAAAAATAGAAAAATTAGCTGGGCATGGTGGTGTGTGCCTGTAGTCCCAGCTATTGGGAGGCTGAGGTGTAGGACTTGCTTGAGCCCAGGAGTTTGAGACCAGCCTGGGCAACATAGCGAGACCTTGTCTCTAATAAAAAAAGAAAGAAAAAAAACCTTCATGAAGACATTGAGACCAGGAGGTCGGTACCCCTTATATAAGTGCATCCTATTATAGCACTCAGAATACACTCACTTATCTCTGTCTGCCCACACTGTCATATTCAGTGCCACAGTGTGGAAGCAATGGGTTACTAACTGGTAAGGAGCCATGGATTTAGGCTTCCTGTCTACCTATGATTCAGAGAACCTCCAGAATCACTGAAAATACTTGGCCTTTGACCTTTGTGGCACAAAGTTTAACATGGCTGAAATGCAGTGAAACTTTCAGTAGCTGGTGAGCTTACATAATTCTTTATCCTCTCAGCCTGTTAATGTTTATACCAACATCAACTGTTTCTCCATTTTCTTCCCAAGTTAAGGGAGAATAAGTAGAATGGCTAGGGAGAGAAGTCTGTTCTTTTTCCTCTATTTGGGAGGCCCTGAGATCAATCTCATGTGTAGACCAGGAGTAGTAGGGAATGCTGCATATAACTGGGTCCTAAAGTAGCTAAAACTCTTGATTCCCTATGTGATTTGAACCAGCATCAGTTCTGTGCTATATACTGTGTTAATTAGTGTTGCTCCCTGCCCTGTGGAGCATAGGCAGCCCACAGAATGAAGACCCTTCCTAGCTTACCTCACTTGAGATCTACAAATAAACCATATACCAGCCCTGGATAACCCTACTATTCCCAAGGTCTTCCCAAGCCCCTGTACCTGTTCCCTCTACCTGAACCATTGTTCTCCATCTTCAGCTTCTTGTTGGTTGCACTCAGTTTAATGCATCTTCTTCCCCAAGAAGATTCCCCAGTCCCTGAGTGTCCTATCAGGCACTCTTTCAGCTCCGTTTTCCCATTGTGCCTTATCTACTTGCTTTGATTTGCCCTAGTTTTTTGTCTCCCACATGGGACTGACGGCTCTTGCAAGGCCAGGGCCATGTTTTATTAAGCTTTTGTCTTCCCTCAGAACTTACCATGTACTTTTGTGTATGTTTGGTACTTACTAAGTGCTTGGGAAACTGAATTAGATAAGGGAAAGGGGATGTTAAATCCTAGTTGGTCTTGAGCATTATATGGTTTTAGGACTTGGGGTTTGAACAGATTGGGGCTCACATTGATAACTGGTTTATTCATAGGCAACAACGAGTGACCAAGTCACCAGCACCCGTGCACCGAGGGAATTCCTCTTCCCCAGCCCCTGCTGCCTCCATCACAAGCATGGTCAGTGACCTTTAGTGACTATGAATGACTTAAGGCTTCTCCATTTGGTTGTGCGTATGTATACCTTTTGTGCCCCTAAATGTCTTTAAGTGCTTTCCTCAGGAATAACTGCTCTAGTAGTCTTTCATACCTATTTATTAGATTGTCCCCTTTTAGGTCACAGTGTAACTCTTAGGATTCTAGTGAAGCCCCTGAATTGGGGAAACTGTATCTCAGCAGATAAATAAGCATGGGCCACGACACACAGAGATACAGGTCCCCGTCGTCAGTGTTGTGAGCAAGGGATGATGCATTTGGGACACTGCCCATTTGCTCCATTTTTTCTTCCAGCAGCTACAGACCACACCATTGAGAGTTGGACTTTGCTACCATATAGGCAATATGGGATGCTTCATTTTGTTGAGTAGCTTTGCCAGTTAATCCTGGCTTCTTATTAGGAAAAGGTACTTAGAGAATGTGCTAATGCCAATTGTTTTTCTCCACAGCTGTCTCCTTCCTTTACCCCTACTTCAGTGATTCGTAAGATGTACGAGAGCAAAGAGAAAAGCAAGGAGGAGCCAGTATCTGGGAAAACAGCTCTTGGTGATAGTAAAGAGGACACTCAAAAGGCCAGCGAAGGTACTGCAGAGCTGCTGAGGGTACTGCTCAGGGTACTGGCTCAAGAAAGCATGTGACAGAGAGAACACGGGCCTGACTGCTGACCAGCCTGACCCTGATTCTCTACACAGTCCTGGGCAACACCCCTCGCTTCTCTGGGCTGCAGTTCTGTGACAGTGAGAAGGGTTGGACCAGCTTGCATTCGCTTGGCGGTTTAAAATTCTGACCAATCTGAGAGTGCTTCAATGTTGAATAATTAGTGATTTGGCAACTTTAGTTCAGCCAGTTTTACTTCTGAAAGGTTCTCTCCTGTCCATGGAGACTTACCCAGAAACCATGTGAGAGGCTTTTTAGGAGTGTTACCCAGTAGGGTTTGTGAAGGACACAGTGACACACAGATTCTAATAATACAGGTATAAAGTATTGGTCTGAGAGGTTTTTCTCTGTGCTTGAGAAAGCTGGGGGTGGGAGGGTGTGGAAAAAGTCCTATTGGACAGTTCAGAGTCTTTGACCAGAATGTAACTGCTGTTTAAATTTTCTATTGTGATGGATTTGCATAATTTTATAGTTTCATTCCCCCCCTTAGGCTAAAAAGTATGTTAATCACAAACATCTGACTAGGCTGGGACTAGCTCCCACACAGATCCAGGCCACAGCTATTTGGGCAGAGCAGAGTGCCCAGCAGTTCATCTTCTGGTCCTATTTATAAAGCAAATGATGGTCCCTACCATGCAGTCCTCTACACTTGTTAGATCAAATAATATCGTGAGCTTCTTAAGAAACGAACTTGACCATTAGGACAAAGTGTTTGGGAGAGGTTTGCCAAAATTTTCTTTTTGTCTGAATCCTTACAGAAAAACTCCTGTCATCCAACTCTGTATCCAACGTCGATCGAGACTCTTCTCCCACTACAAATACCAAACTGTCAACCTTACAACGGTCTTCATGTTCCACCCCACTGTCCCAGACCAACCGTTACACCAAAGAACAAGATTATCGACCTAAAGCAACTGGGAGAAAAACACCCACCTTGGCATCCCCAGTTCCAGGAACACCTTTTCTCCGCCCTGTCCACCAAGTTCCTCTCGTCCCCCATGTCCCTATCGTTCGGCCTGCTCACCAGCTTCACCCAGGGTTGGTGCAAAGGATGCTGGCCCAAGGAGTACATCCACAACATCTTCCAAGTTTGCTCCAAGCTGGTGAGTTTATGATCAGTGTTGGGTGTGGGTCTGTGGAGCTGGCATGACAACAGTTGCTGGCACTGATGAATTGCTATCCTGTGTGTGTGGGGGGGGGGGGGGGGGGGGGGGGGGGGGGGGGGTTATCCCCAGAAAGATGTTACTAGATTCTTCCATCTAACTGGTGAGCAGTGGGTCCAATCCAGTCCATCCCTTAGTCCATTAAAAGATTAGAAACCTCGCTTAAGCACTCTTCATTCTTAATAAACTTCCAGATCAGCAACTGCACATCCAAGCTTGAAAATTTCCACATAACATTAAGATGACTACTCAGTAGTTTGGGTTTTTTGCTCAACAGGTGTGCTTCCTCCTGGGATGGACCTGACTCATTTACAAGGAATATCCGGCCCAATCCTGGGTCAGCCCTTTTACCCTTTACCTGCTGCTAGTCACCCTCTCTTAAACCCTCGACCTGGGACACCACTGCATCTGGCAATGATGCAACAGCAGCTACAGCGCTCAGGTAAGTTCAGGAATGGGCCAGGTGAGTGTGGGATGGGTTCCAGTCATCTTGAAGCTTTTTAGGACCAGTTTCTGGTAAAGATGAATTGATACTGACACTTCATTGTTTAACTTGTCCTAGCAAGATTAGGGCAAGGGTTAACCAGAGAATAGGATAAAGTAAACTGACCTCTGTGGAATTTAGGATTACAGTTCCTGCAAAGACAGTGGGAGAGCCAAGTGTGCTCTGGCTTTCCTTGTCCTGTTAGGAGAGAAGGCTGAGAATCCTCCCAGTACAGGTTCAGCATAGGGCCCGGACAGCGTAGATGCCCTCTCACCAGCTCACGTTAGTGATGCTGTGATGCAGTTACTTGCCATGGGAAGGTAGTGGTCATGTCATCCAGGGTGGGTTTTCAATATTGATGGCTTCTATATAGCTCGCTTTTCAAGGTGCTCTCTTCTGACATTCTTCAAGGGCAGTTTTCTAAAGAAGCCCTAGAATAAATCCTCTGGTAAAGACTTCTATTTGGATAGGGTATGAATCAAGCAGGGTCTAATAAAGAATTACCTTCCCCTTCATGCTGTGGATGATAACCCTGCTTATCTCCACAGTTCTGCATCCTCCAGGCTCTGGTTCCCAGGCAGCAGCTGTCAGTGTTCAGACGACGCCTCAGAACATGCCCAGCCGCTCAGGCTTGCCTCACATGCACTCCCAGCTGGAGCATCGCCCCAGCCAGAGGAGCAGCTCCCCCGTGGGCCTCGCCAAATGGTTTGGCTCGGATGTGCTACAGCAGCCCCTGCCATCTATGCCCGCCAAAGTCATCAGTGTGGATGAATTGGAATACCGACAGTGAGCAGGGCATGCAGGCTCACCTAAGCCTGGACCTATGGTGGCAGGACTCTGCTTCCCCATCTCGTGTTGGTTTACTGGCTTTTTACTTTGGAGCACTCTGTGCGAAGCACTCTATTCAGGGAGCTCGTGCACCTGGTGTGGTCTACATTGTGATGGATCTTAACCAATCGAGTGGAGCCTATTGTCTGAATACAGGATGCATAGTGTTGTCAATCCTGGAAACAGTCTTTCTTTTTTGTAAGATATGTGAATGAAGTGTTGGTGTCCTCACTAAGAGGTGGCACCTAAGGGTTCTGAGGAATAAATGTATAGACCCTTATGTACAGACCTGTGTATAAACAACTTTTGTATATACATATAGGATAGCTTTTTTGAACTTATACAGCTGTACATAAAAGTAGCTGATATTAGTTAAGCCTGTGTCAACAGTTTGGATTTTTTTCACTTGTACATTTGGGACTTTTTTCTTTTGGTTGATTAAAGCGGCATATGTTAAGTGTGTGGATGAAATGAAAGGCATTGTTGTTTATTTCCTCCCTGAATCCATTCTTCATTTCTAACCAGCTGTGCTATGAGGTTCAATGTTTTCCTTGAGGGAACTGATTGGAAGTTTTAATTTTAAAACCCATAGAATTTAACTCTGTCTTGATTTAGGAGAATGAAGCTATGGCCTTCTTCCTTGAGCCTTAAAGACCCCAGTGGATCAGTTTTGGCTGGGCTGACCCTATAGGTAGTAGCCTTATGGCTAATACCAGGATGTCTATAGCTTAATTTCCAAGATTGAACCCATCTAGTGAAAACAGTTTATTTATTGGGAAATCATGTAATACACTAGTAGTTTCTCCCAAACAAATCATGTTTACTGGGGTATCCTGATTATCTCACCCAGAGTTCTGATTTAATCCATTAAAGTCTAATTTTTCCATATAGACCCTCCTTCAAGATTCTGATGCTGTCCAGGTACAGTGGGGCTCATGCCTGTAATCCTAGCACTTCGGAGGATCACTTGAGGCCAGGAGTTCCAGACCAGCCTAAGCAACATAGTGAGAAAAAGTGGGAATAAAATGAATGGAAAAGTGCAGCCAGGCCTTCTTTCAGGAGATAGCTATTGACTGTCTGAGGAGCCAGGCTATATTAAGAGAGAAGGGAAGTCAGGTCCACTGGCCCTTTCCTTGTGAAAGAGAAGTACGAACATAATCTATGAAGCTAATTTACAGGGTTAAACTCTGGTTCTTCAATAATTCTATTTACCAACAACTGATTCAAGAATGGACATGTGATTCTATTGAGGCCATGAGAAACAATAACAAACAGGCTACATGGTTTCTGGGAACTGGCTTTCCAAAAAGATTTAGCCCTCTTTATTACCTTCTGGATGCTGACACAGCCTGGGACTGCAGCAGACACCGTGTGACTTGTGAGGGGATCTAACTGCCAACAGATTAGTTTGATGGAAAAAACCCTGGACCCCCAATGACACAATAGCTGCCATGAAGCCATTTAAGCTCCAGACAACTTCTGTGAGAGACCAAGTTTCCATCCATTTTAGCTGGTTAAGTTAGTGCTTTCTGTTAAATGCAGCTAAAAGCATTCTAACTGGTTAATGGCACAAAACAGTGGGCCTGCTTAGCTGTACTAAGGTCAGGAAAGAAAACATGGAATATGTAAATGGCACAGGAAATTCAAGTCATGCTGTGACAGCCTGTAAGAATGCACCTCCACAGCTGTCTACCCCAGGCAGCATTCCTAACACCAAACTGTACCCCTCTCTCAAAACTGCCAAGTCCAAAGGATAAAGGGAAAGTAGGGTAATATTCTCCTCATGGATTAAGGGGCCACAGATCAAGTGCAGGGGAGAGTGCTGAATGATGGACCGAAGGCCTATTCATGGCATTTCCTGAGGCCTTGAATGACTGGATTTCAGCAACTCTTCCCCACCATCGTGCCAATGCTAAATGCTTGCTTGATGAAAGGGAATTTGGGCATGAAGAATTCCACAAAACCCACTATGTTCTGGCTGGAGAGCAAACCATGCTGGAAATCCCATAGCTCAGAAAGGCAATGTTATCCTGCAGAGTGGGCAGGCTCTCTAGATCATGGCCTCTACCATGAATACACCACTGATATCAAGGTGAAAAGTAATTAGGATATCAGGCCTGAGGGATTTCTCTCTTGGGTCTGGGGACAGTGCTAAGCCCAAACTCCAGGAAGACTATCAAAAGGAAACATTTGTCACTAGGGCAGCAGGAGAAACAAGCACTGGACAAAGACTGAATATGTGAATAATCTCACATCCCCATCCCTCACAACCTGCTAAAAGCTGTAACTTGCCTGATTTGAAGACAATCAAATTCTGACTTCCTGCAAACATGTTATCCCTTCCTGATTTTCTCAGGGATGACCCCTACTCTATCATCTCTGCAGTCCATACTGAAATAAACTTTAACTTCTTCCAAAGAGCAAGTCAATCAGTTACCAAGTTTAGATGTGTGTACATATGTGCCCACACCCTCCCTCTGCCTATATTCTCACTAGCCCACCACATCAAAATTTTTGCCATTCAATTTCACATAATCAGAGCAATCTCCTTAAAGTCCCCTCTTTCCAGCCCCCAAAACTTCTAATTATGTCCTTAGTATCCTCTGAAGTAGTCCTGACACCAACCCTAACCTAACCTCCTCCACCTCCATACATACACGTATGCACACACACAAACCTGCTCAGATCACATTAGTTGCCTCACATGCAATATTCTGCCTTCATGCCTTTGCCCAGAAAGGCTGGGCTACAGGAAAAGAGGCTCTTAGTGGCCCAGCTGGCAGCATGGTTCAGCTCAATTTTCAGCCCAACACTGATAATACACAGTTGTGCTCTGCCTAAGGCAGACAGGGAGCCCACTAAAGGAAAGGGCCTGCGGGAAAAAACCATTATTCACTCTGACTACTTAATATGCCAGATACTGTGCTAAGAAATTCACAAGTACCATCTCCTTTCATACTAACAATCACCACCTCAGAAGGTAAGTGCTATTACTATCTCCATATTACATGAGGAAACTGAAGTTCATAGAGGCTGGGTAATTTTGTTTAGGGTTCCAAAGCTAATTAAATAAAGGTTGAACTGCAATTCAAACCCCATCTGCCCGGTCAGAGTCCTGAAGTGCCACCCTACACCATCTCCCAAATGGTCTAGCCTTACACGGAATAATCAAGTCCTTCCTCTCTTCAGTATCATGTGGGAAAGACTATTTGAAAGGACTGAAGGCCACATCCAGTTGAAAGAGTTTCCCATAACTAAATATCAAATAAAATATTACATATCACATTTCATCCATTTCACACTCAAGACCAAGCTCCCATGTATCCCTTCTGCAGCTGCATCACTGTACACACCTTGACTCATTCAGCCCATCCCAAAACAAATTCTGACAATGACACACGAACTGCATGCATGTAGCTGACCAGCCTACCAGGTCTTTTATGCAGTTCAACATACAAGGTGACACCAAGGTAAGACAAGTGAAGTTCCAGTTTGGGTGCCTCCAATTCCCTCCCCGGAATCCTGATCCAGTGGCTGCCAAAGCCAGAAGGAGTTGAGGGTAGGGTGCTTGGTCATGGGGAAAGCTGCTATGGTTGGCCCAGCAGATGGGGAAAGGGGAAGGTTTCACTTCTTCACAATCTGAATGACATCCTCGTCCTCCAACGTATGGTCTTTACCCACTTTCTGAGGATTGTGTTTCACAGAAAGACCCCAGACCAGAGCGCTGTATAGAAGGGAAAAAAGAATAGTCAGTATAAAAAATAATCTAGCTTCTGACTTATTTGCCTGGGCACTACCCTTACGTTCAGATTTAGCATCCCAGCTCTTAAGAGGCACAGACCTGCAATAGCCAAAACCCTCTCTCCCACATCAAGAACCAGAAAGCCCCGAGGTTTACCTTCATCAGCAACATGCCACACTATAGCCTTTACAAGATGGTAAAGACTTTTGGAAGCTGTGTGGTTCTTGTTCCAGAGCCAGTTTAAAAAAGATGAAAAGGCACAAATGAGTAGCATAAGGAGACTAGTTTAAAATTAAAAGAGAACATGGATTTGTTACAAAGAAATACCCTGAAAAATTCAGATTGATGACTGATTCTTAGAGATGCAAAGTCAGTTACAGACTGTTAAAGAATACCTGTTTCTGGCTGGGCACGGTGGCTCACGCCTGTAATCCTAGCACTCTGGGAGGCCGAGGAAGGCGGATCGCTCAAGGTCAGGATTTTGAAACCAGCCTGAGCAAGAGCGAGACCCTGTCTCTACTAAAAAAAGAAAGAAATTAATTGGCCAACTAAAAATATATAGAAAAAATTAGCCGGGCATGGTGGCGCATGCCTGTAGTCCCAGCTACTCAGGAGGCTGAGACAGAAGGATCGCTTGAGCCCAGGAGTTTGAGGTTGCTGTGAGCTAGGCTGATGCCACAGCACTCAAGCCCGGGCAACAAAGTAAGACTCTGTCTCAAAAAAAAAAAAGATAGCTAAAAATGCTATTTCTAGCCAGCCACGGTGGCTCACACCTATAATCCTAGTACTCTGGGAGTCTGAGGTGGGAGGACCACTTGAGCTCAGGAATTCCAGACCAACCTGAGTGAGAACAAGATCCCATTTCTAGCCGGGCGAGGTGGCTCACGCCTGTAATCCTAGCACTCTGGGAGGCCAAGGTGGGTGGATTGCTCAAGGTCAGGAGTTCGAAACCAGCCTGAGCAAGAGTGAGACCCCGTCTCTACTATAAATAGAAATTAATTGGCCATCTAATATATATAGAAAAAAAAATTAGCCGGGCATGGTGGCGCATGTCTGCAGTCCCAGCTACTCGGGAGGCTGAGGCAGAAGGATTGCTTGAGCCCAGGAGTTTGAGGTTGCTGTGAGCTAGGCTGACGTGAGGGCACTCACTCTAGTCTGGGCAACAAAGTGAGACTCTGTCTCAAAAAAAAAAAAAGATCCCATTTCTACTAAAAATAGAAAAATTAACTGGGTGGAGTGGCACACACTTATAGTCCCAGCTACTCAGGAGGCTGAGGCAGGAGGATCACTTGAGCCAAGGAGTTTGAGGTTGCAGTGAGCTATGATGACACCACTGCACTCTGGGCCAGGCAACAGGGCAAGATTATGTCTCAAAAAAAACCCAAAAACCTATTTCTGCAATAATTAAAGAGAAAGACAACAAAATAGGGGGCTGGGCATGGTGGCTCACGCCTGTAATCCTAGCACTCTGGGAGGCTGAGGAGGGAGGATTGCTCAAGGTCAGGAGTTCGAAACCAGCCTGAGCAAGAGCAAGACCCCATCTCTACTATAAATAGAAATTAACTGGCCAACTAATATATATAGAAAAAATTAGCCAGGCATGGTGGCACATGCCTGTAGTCCCAGCTACTCGGGAGGCTGAGGCAGCAGGATTGCTTGAGCCCAGGAGTTTGAGGTTGCTGTGAGCTAGACTGATACCACGGCACTCACTCTAGCCTGGGCAACAAAGCAAGACTCTGTCTCAAAAAGAAAAAAAGGAAAATAGTGACCAAATAAAATTATATTTGGCCTGACATGTCTTTGCTCTAAAATATTTTTGTCCCTTCTACTTTAATTCCCTGGTAAACTTACAGTTCTAGAGACTTTGCATAGTGTTCTGCCACATAAAGGAGTCACATAAAAATCTATGAATTTTGCAGAAGGAAAATGCCTAACTTTTTACAAGAGTCATCTTCACCAAAGTAGAATGCTTTTGAATGTAGTGGAAATTAGCACCTATACATGGAATATAGTTGTTTTAGATAAAGGAATGTGAAGATCAATGAAGTACTTCAGGCCAGGAGCAGAGGGTCATGCCTATAATCCCAGCACAATGGGAGGCTGAGGTGGGAGGATTGCTTTAGGCCAGGAGTTCTCGACCAGCCTGGGCAACACAGCAAGACCTTGTCTACAAAAAGTAAAAAACTTAGCCAGGTGTGGTAGCATATTCCTGTAGTCCTAGCTACTCCAGAGGCTGAGACAGGAGGATTGCTTGAGCCCAAGAGTTTGAGGCTGCAGTGAGCTATGATCACATCATTGCACTCTAGTTTGGGTGACAGAGTGAGACCTTCTCTCTTATATATTAAAAAAGACAAACAAAAAAACCCACTTCACTCTTAGTATTCTTAGTATCAGAAACAAGTATTTTGAAAACATCACTATTTCTATGCTTTCCTGATTTTCTACAATTATTTTCTATTTTCTTCCTTTGTTTTTAAAACAATTTTGAAATTTTCAGCCTATAAACATGAAGAGAGCTATTCATAAATACTGTAATCCAGTTAAACTATTTCTCACAGGATTACAGGCTGAAATTGTGAACCACTAGAATTTTAAAAATAAGTAAATAGGTAACAGATAATAACATAAGGGTTTCTCATTGTTGGAGAAAAGTTAAAAATAGGAGGGAAAGCTAAAATAAACCCCATGGTATTGAACTGGAATTAGAAGTAACAGTATAATCTCATGGTTTTTAAGAAAGATGGATGGATAAATAAATAGGGAGGATTAGATACAGAAATATATGGTATCCATATATATATTTCCTATCTATCTGCTGAGAGGGCCTACAAGCAATGATAACCTACTAAAAAATGAACAAACTTGTACCCAGATCTTGAAAACCAAGGATCCAGGCCGGGCGTGGTGGCTCACGCCTGTAATCAGAGCTCTCTGGGAGGCTGAGGTGGGCGGATCGTTTGAGCTCAGGAGTTCGAGACCAGCCTGAGCAAGAGCGAGACCCCATCTCTACTATAAATAGAAAGAAATTAATTGGCCAACTAATATATATAGAAAAAATTAGCCGGGCATGGTAGCGCATGCCTGTAGTCCCAGCTACTTGGGAGGCTGAGGCAGCAGGATTGCTTGAGCCCAGGAGTTTGAGGTTGCTGTGAGCTAGGCTGACGCCACGGCACTCACTCTAGCCTGGGAAATAAAGTGAGACTCTGTCTCAAAAAAAAAAATAAAAAAAAAAAACCAAGGATCCCTGGAGAAGTGACTGATTCTGGGGCTGGTCTAGGCAAAATCAATATCAACCAGGAACATCTAAGCAGTGCCAAAAAGTAAGGAAATGCTCAAAAAAAAAGATCAAAAGAACACAGCAGGCCGGTGGCTCACGCCTATAATCCTAGCACTCTGAGAGGCCAAGGCAGGAGGATCACTCAAGGTCAGGAGTTTGAAACCAGCCTGAGCAAGAGTAAGACCCCGTCTCTACTATAAATAGAAAGAAATTAACTGGCCAACTAAAAATATATAGAAAAAATTAGCCGGGCATGGTGGCACATGCCTGTAGTCCCAGCTACTCAGGAGGCTGAGGCAGGAGGATCGCTTGTGGCCAGTAGTTTGAGGTTGCTGTGAGCTAGGCTGACGCCACGGCACTCTAGCCCAGGCAACAGAGTGAGCCTCTGTCTTAAAAAAAAAAAAGAACACAGCAGCCAACATGAAGGAATTCCTAATGGCCAAAGCTGGAATAATTTGAGTAACAAAATAACACCACCATAATGTCACAGACAAGCTTCACCAACAGATGCTAAAATCAACAGATAAAAATTTGAAGAGAAACAGTATTTGCATACTCTCAAAATATCTCCCCCAAGATATTTATCAAATACAAAGAGAAAAATACTATCTACAGTGGAGAAACCCAGCCTATACCAATTTAACCAAGTGATCAAGGTAAATATCAATAAGATATATTGATATCATGAATTTCATAATATGATGCACTAAGGAAACATCATCATTTTTGTGGGATTACCAAAAATCCATAATCTCACTTTAATTATGGGAGAATATCAGATAAATTCAATGTGAGGAATATGTGACAAAATAACTGTTGAGCATTCTTCAAGTGTTAACCTCATCAACAACAGTGAAAATCTAAGGAACCGTTACTGGCAGACTAGAACACTGGAAGACTACAGACAAATAACTAGATGTCGTATAGGTTCTTGGAACAAAAAATGACATTGGTAGAAAAAGTAGTAAAATTCAAATAAGGTCTATAGTTTAGTTAATAATATTGCACCAATGCCAATGTCCTATTCCTGATAATTATACTATAGTTAGGTGAGCTGCTAATGTTAAAAGTGGTGTGAGGTATAAAAGGGAATGGTTTTTATTATATTTACAACTTTTTTTTTTTTTTTTTTTTGAGACAGAGTCTCACTTTATTGGCCAGGCTAGAGTGAGTGCCGTGGCGTCAGCCTAGCTCACAGCAACCTCAAACTCCTGGGCTCAAGCAATCCTGCTGCCTCAGCCTCCCAAGTAGCTGGGACTACAGGCATGTGCCACCATGCCCGGCTAATTTTTTCTATATATATTAGTTGGCCAATTAATTTCTTTCTATTTATAGTAGAGATGGGGTCTCGCTCTTGCTCAGGCTGGTCTCGAACTCCTGAGCTCAAACGATCCGCCCACCTCGGCCTCCCAGAGAGCTAGGATTACAGGCGTGAGCCACCGCGCCCGGCCTTATATTTACAACTTTTTAAGTCTAAAATTAGTTCAAAATAGAGCCAGGCATGGTGGCAAGCGCCTGTAGTTCCAGCTACTTGACAGGCTGAGAAGGGAGGATCACTTGAGCCCAGGAGTTTGAATCCAGCCTGGGCAACACAGCAAGATCCCAGCTCTAAAAAATAAAAAATATTTTTTAAAAATTTAGTTCAAAATGAAACATTAAAAATTTTCAACCTGTATCAGCAGTGAAGTGTATGCGAAAGAGATAAGTGGGGATTTGCCCATACTTAAGGTTTAGAGGGGGATTCATAGATCCCAGTGGAGGCCAATATGACATAGGCAGTAAGAATTAATATCCTTATTGCCAAGAGGAAGATGAATTAATGAGGTAAAATCAGGGTCATTTGTACCATCAGCCCACCTGACCTGAAGAGGTTTTTGGACCTCTTCCTGCTCTGACTAGGCACGCTTTTAAGAAGACATTGCAGCCGGGCGCGGTGGCTCACGCCTGTAATCCTAGCACTCTGGGAGGCCGAGGCGGGCGGATTGCTCGAGGTCGGGAGTTCAAAACCAGCCTGAGTGAGACCCCGTCTCTACCAAAAATAGAAAGAAATTAATTGACCAACTAAAATATATATATACAAAAAATTAGCCGGGCATGGCGGTGCGTGCCTGTAGTCCTAGCTCCTGGGGAGGCTGAGGCAGTAGGATCGCTAAGCCCAGGAGTTTGAGATTGCTGTGAGCCAGGCTAATGCCACGGCACTCACTCTAGCCTGGGCAACAAAGTGAGACTCTGTTTCAAAAAAAAAGGCAAAGAAGACATTGCAGAGTTCTAACCAAGCAAGCATTTCAGCAGCCTCCCTGCTGCCTGGATTCTTTAATGCTATCCTAAGAATTAGTGAAATCAGTAACTTACAAGAAAAAGAAAGCACCATATGCCCATGATACTTACTATTTAAATTCTTTGATAAGATTTTTGTGGATCTTCATGCAGAAATCCTCCACTGTGGTTCTGGAGTAAGGCAGCACCACTGGAGATGTGTAATCTGGTAACTGGCCTTTGGGTTTGGTGTAACTAGAACAGAGAGGGCACAGAAGTAGTCACCTTCTTAGACTATCTGATGTACTGTATACAAACCAACCCTCCACCACCCCTGAGATCAGATCAGGATAACCTCCAACCTGAGGAAGAAAGTGACTTCAATATGACCTCGTAGACAGCAGGAACCAATTTACTAATTATCTTCAAAAGAGCCAGATTTTATTAATGGGCTTCAGAGGTTATGATTTTTGGACAGTCTGGTTTAATTTGTACAGCAACATTACCCTATCCACAAAGACTTACATTCTCACTAGTTTCAGATAGTCCCAGATCTTTTCCAACAAGTCATCAAAATTCCAGCGGTGATGGGCTGAGATAGGTACGCAGTGAGGCACCTTATAGATAATATCCAATTCCTCAATGGAGATCTGGTCAATCTTATTTAACACATAGATACAGGGGATATAGACTCTACAGAAGTAGAAGAAATGAAGGGTATTAGTCTGCAGTTGCTGACAAGTGTCTGATTGATTACCAGCAATGGCCTCGCCCAGACCCAAATCAGAGGCTCTCAAAAGAACAGATCAGCTTCTCCTCCTCAAAAAAAAGTTTACTACCAAAATAAGTAGAAAGTCCAAAAAGTGAACTATGGGTTGAAAAGTAACAAAATTTAGGCCCTACTCCCAGCTATAAAGCTAATTACCGGGAAAGCATATTGCAGTGGAAGGAATACAAGCTTTGAAATGCCCAGACTGATTCTAATCCCAGTTCTGTCATCTTCTATATACAATTGGCCTTCCATATACACAGGTTTGGCATCCATGGATTCAACCAATTGTAGATCAAAATTCATAGATATGGAACAACTGTATTACACCATTTTATACAAGGGACTTGAGTATCCAAAGATTGTGTTATCTGCAGGGGCTCCTGGCACCAATCCCAAGCAGATATGGAGGGCTGACAGTATGTGTCCCTAGGCAAGTCACTTAATCTTTCTCAGAGTTAATTTAAGAATATAAGCTGTTTTAAGAATATAATTTCTATGTAATCCTAGCTCTCTGGGAGGCCGAGGTGGGCGGATCCTTTGAGCTCAGGAGTTCGAGATCAGCCTGAGCAAGAGCGAGACCCCATCTCTACTATAAATAGAAAGAAATTAATTGGCCAACTAATATATATAGAAAAAATTAGCCGGGCATGGTGGCACATGCCTGTAGTCCCAGCTACTTGGGAGGCTGAGGCAGCAGGATTGCTTGAGCCCAGGAGTTTGAGGTTGCTGTGAGCTAGGCTGACGCCACGGCACTCACTCTAGCCTGGCCAATAAAGTGAGACTCTGTCTCAAAAA
>VSMD01049869.1:0-84094 GCA_008750895.1 Mirza zaza
CTCTACCAATTCATGAATCTGATGTTGACTATAGTATAATTTTTCTTCCCCAGCATCCTTGCCCGTTATAATTTCTTTATATATTTTTATCACTTTCTTCTTTCTTTATTTTTGTTCTATGCCCTGCTCTTTCTCCCTCCATTTTTAAAAAAGTCTCTACTGAAAATATTTTCCTTTCACCTATTGGTTAATGTTTATATATTTCCCCTTACTATGTCTTATTTATGATTTTTGACAGCTTTATTACCCTGCCTGCTATGTAAGATAGAAAAGATATTAAGTATTAAGACACTATCTTTAGATTTAAGTGTACCTGTGACAAGGAGTAATGAAGGCAAAACCACTGCATTTCCTTTTCCTTTGTTAGGTTCAAGTTAGATGACATAGACTAGACAATGTGTATTTCAGTTCCTCAGTAGCTCCTTTGCTTTTCAACATTTAAGGGGTACAGATTCAAAAATATTCAAAAGTTCTTTATAAACTTTTCTAAGCTTACTGTCTACTCTCAGTAATCTTGATATCATTAAGGGAGATGAATGAAATGTTAGTTCAGTCCATTTCTTTCTCAAAGGGAAAAGAAAATCTGATAAGTTCTTAAATAAGTTCTATTAAACTTTCAGCACAAAAATCATTTGAAAAATGTCCTGGGACATGTCAGAATTTTTGGCAGAATGATATAATCATTTTTAACAAACTATTGATGCTTATGGAGATATAGAGAAAATGAAACAAAGCATTGATTAGGAAACAAAAACACTATGCTTTCCTTGTTGGAAGCTACTGCTAGCTAATCAAAATACTAATATTCAATTTTATTTGGTAAATATTTTCATATTTTTTACAAAAATAGCATGATAAATAGGATATTAGATTAATATTTTTTCTTCTTTCACATGAAAATTACACTTTATAGTTTTATGATAAAACTTTATAAAAACTGTTCTTTTTGAACTACACCTCTTAATTTGAGATTGAACAGCTCTGTATTTTTATGTTTATTTAAGGATGGAAATAGCTTTCATAGAAACAGAATATTCTAAACCTTCTTTATAAATTTATGTAGTTTTGGACTGATATATTTCCATGGGCAAAACGATTATAAAGATGATTGTTTGTTTCCTGTTCATGTAAAGAATACAAGCTCATTTTTAGGTCCATGATAAAATTTTATTATTAAAAATTTCTATCAATATGCTGAGGGTATATTATCTGTAAGCATACTCTTTTATAGAAACACAATTCTACCAAAGGAACATTAAGAAAATGATTTCTGAATGTAATTTCTGAAAGCAATTTTCTAGTAATAGAAGTCTTAAGTGCCGGGAGGAAAAGTGACTCAAACGGGTATCATGTAAAATTTTATTAGCTTCCAGCCAGGTGTCTCCAAAAATCGTCAGGTGTACTTGAAATTTCAACATTTCCCAAATTCTTTAATATACTTTAAATGATGACACTAAGCTTTAAAGTATTTTATTAACACTGAGAATGTTCAGAATCCTTCTACTTTGAAGTATCACATTTCATTTTTTCTTATTATATTTTTCTGCAGAATAGAGAGAATTTTGTAAATTTGACCATTTCTAGTACATTTAATTCTGAAATCCACTCTTTAGATCACCAAAATATTTAAAATATTTTGTCAATAACGCATGTTTTCAATAATATATCTATATCATATCTCTCTTGACATCTTTTATATTATTTTAAATTAAAAGCCATTTGCCCCAGAAATACTAATTTATCAAAATGTGTGACAATTCAGCAAATACTTGAAGAGTTGGAATTATCTTTGATAGTGATAAAAGCTTTTTCTTAACAATACAAATCACATATTGTTTGAAAATTCATCTGTATAAATTAATAAAGTTTGGGTAAATGGATATATTTTATATAAACGTGTAGGGCCTGTTATAGTTTTTACACATTGCAGTAGTAATAATAGTCTATTAAAATTCTCCTTTAAAACATGTAGCTTTTTTTTCACTTGAGAATTATGTTAGCACATTGCTTTTACAAATGCAGATAAAATATAAATTTTAAATTCATATGTAAGTACACTGCTAAAAATATTTTATTCATTTCATTAAGAACATTTGGAAATTTATAAATAAATTATAATATTTATAAATGATTACCATTACTTCATTGAAATTAGGTTATTGGACTGATATGAAAGGTAATGCTTTTTAATTTTTATTTTTTATAGATTTAAGGGGTACAAGTACAGTTTGTTTACATGGATATATTGTGTAGAGGTGAAATCTGGGCTTTTGGAGTACCTAGCACCCAAATAGTACACATTGTACCCCAATAGCTAAGTTTTCATCTCTTACTCCTGTTTTAGAACCTCCAGTGTCCATTTTATTCCACTCTGCATGACCATGCATACTCATAGCTTAGATCCCACGTGGAAGTGAGAATATGCAGGATTTGGTTTTCCATTACTGAATTACTTCACTTAGGACAGTGGCCTCTAATTCCATCCATATGGCTGCAAAATACATGATTGCATTCTTTTTATGGCTGAGTAGTATTCCTTGGTATATATTTACCACATTTTCTTTTTTAATCATCCATTGATGAACCCTTAGGTTAATTCTTTATCTTTGCTATTGTGAATAGCATTGCAATATACATACTAGCACAGGTAACTGTTTGATATGATGATTTTTTTCCTTTGGATTGACACACAGTAGGAGGATTGCTGTATTGAATGGTAGGTCTATGTTTACTTTGAGAGGAATCTCCATTCCTTTTCTGAAGGTAGCCTTAAATTTGACAGAGTAGCGGTGGCAATGCAGGCATTCACTGCTATTGTTGCTATTTCCAAAAGGATGAGATACTAGAAAAATACATTGTAGATGCAGTTTATTTTTGTAAAATAAATTAAAATTTACCAATACTTCTTCATTCATTTCTCCAAATTCAAATTCAGTACTCATACAGTTGGACATCTCACAAAGATTTGAACATGATCATGATGGAGATTTGTGTGTGAAGTTATACCTGTCACATGTAAGTTAAGAATCACATAGCTCTGTCCTTTTTTATCTGTGGTCTCAGATAAACTACTTACTCTCTCCAGGCATCGCTTTCTTTCCCTATAAAATGAGGATAATTGTGGTTATTCTTCAGAGTTGTTCTGAATATTACTTGAGATAATATATGCAAAGTGTTGAAAGTTGTGACTCACACATTATAAACATTAAGTGACAGTAATGTGACTTGTTTAAGAATGAGGAGGAAGGCTAATAGCACTTTAATAGGTTGATTCGATAGATTGGGTTACTTTTTCAATTCTGTTAGATGTTTACTTTTTTATTCTCTACAGTGAACATGATAAAGGTGAAACATTCATTCATTCAGCAATTATTTCAAACTCTCATTTGTACATGGTGATAAACTCTATAAAAAATGAGAAGAAAACACATTTCTCTTTTTAAGAATGCTACCTGCCCATAAGGAAGCAGGCGAGTAGTTGAAAGTTTAGCAATATCACACTTGAAAGTGACAGAATGAGTGACAAACTGCATAGTGTTTTATAAAGGTACAATAGGAGCTCAGAGAAAGAAGAAATTCGAGTGTCCTCCAGGACTTAGAAAAAAATTCTTGAGCTAGGACTTAGAGAATGAGTGAAATATAAGTAGGTGGAATGGAAATTGAAGTTATTTTGAAAGAAAAGTACAGAAAAGGAAGCTCATATAGATTTTAAAGTCAGAATAGGACTGAGTTGTCATCTGTCTTATCTGTTTAATAGCAGCAATATCAAGGGCAATAATTGAAAATCAAGTTTTATTATGATGGCAAGTGGGTAATGACACTATGTAGTAGTGTCTAATGGTGTTTCTACCATGGGGTAATGATTGAGAAAAACTAAGAACACAGAAATACTCACCTTGGCCCCAGCAGAAATCAGCTTATAATAATAGGTTCACCTTTGGGGGCTAATGTGGTCCCTTGTCCAGCTACCAGTACAAGAGTCAATGAGCCCACGGTTCTTTTCCTGGTGCTATCTGGATGAGTGTGTCGCTTTGAGGGCTGCAATTAACAATAGGGGGAGTCTTGGGGAGAAGATAGGCATGTGGGAGGGGGAGACTCTGTGCTTTTTCATTTGTATCTCTATTAATAAATATTTCACATTGTTAGTGTTATTAATTTGTTGGAAAATCTAGGAAAAGACAATTTGAGTCATCATTATTAGGAATCTTAAAACCAGACCTTTTTGGTCTGATTCAGCTAATTTATCATCACATCTTCAAAAGGCAAGAGTGGGCTCTTGTTTTATGTGGGGAATCAAGATAAAGATGAGAACTAACGTGTGCCTGCACACACACACGCACACACTGCACTCAACATCAGACTACATAAATTTAATCAGAATAAGCAAAACACTACAACACGGAAACAGTGGGAATTTATGTTGTTAAAAGGAACACTTGCACAGCTACCCAGTGAAATGAAGGAGACTGTCCTGACCTGTGCAGCTTCATTTTTTAAAAAACATTATAAAAGACATTTATAGAAATCAATAAAAAAATTAATATAAAAGCATATTGAATCATTATAAAGTGAAGACCCTTATTACTATTGCCCAAGTCAAAAAAATTGAATTTTGTCTGCATGGACAAAAATGCTTTTATAAAGAGACACCCCTTCTTCATCTACTCCTTAGTTTCTTGATTATAGACTTCATATAGGAAAGGAAAAATAAATGAGTGATTCATTTTCTTTACTAATTTTTATTATAATGCATAGGTTTACTGTTCATTATAATAACTTTCCAAAAATTAACAATTATTTTTAATGCTATTATAAACAATAGATATAAACATATTTCTTGGGTTTCATTCATTTATCATTCTTATTAAAGAGCAAATTATCCAATTTTAGCCCATAATAACCTCTTCAAGTAGGTTTTTAAGTACTTTTATTATAAAATATTTTCTTTTTATAATTTTCTTGCTACATTGTATAGGAAGATATTCCAGGCTCCTTTTATGCTAGCCTCAGACCTTGAATGAGCCATTTGTTCAAGAAAACCTGGTTTCTGTTAGAAGCAAATTGTATCACAAGGCTATAGTATGAATAATAAGAATGCTCATTACTCCTGAATGAGTCAGACTGTTTGTTTTGAAGGAGGTAGGAAATATGCATTTATAATTTTTTAAGATAAAATACTTCATGTATTCATACTGATATTTTACATTCAGATCAGGTCTACAGGGCTTTTTTGCTTAATCTCTTCCCTGTTGTATCTGTAGCTCCTTTCTTACACACTAAGGATCTTAGTTCTCAAAGACCAAGGGGATGATAGAATTAGAATATCTCATAATAGTTAATTTGCATTATAGCACATTACAAACACAGCAGTCTCAAGACAATATAGCATTACCAATATAAATTTGATTACTAAAACACATTTTTTACATATGCTCTTCCCATTCTCCCCACATTTTTTATAATTTTACTACTTCTCTATTTGTCATTTATACTTAGCTCTACAATTAACCATATATTTAATGTTTACTACCAGCCTATGTCAATGTCTTTCTAGTCTATTTAATTATGTAAATACTATTATCCAGCTGAGTTACTACATTCCTGCACATTGATAATAGTTTGTTTTTAACTTCTGTAAATTAAAAGTTATTTTGTATTCTTTGAACTTGAAAGTCTTTGGTTCACCTGTTATTTTCTGGAGTATATTAAATGTTAGTTTGCTTTCTGCTGACTAAAAGAGTTTCTGCTGAAAATTTGATGTTAACATAATTTTCTCTCTCTTTTATATCACTTTTTTTTGCCTAGATGCTCAAAAATAATTTTTATTTTGTCAGCAATTTTATTATAATATGTTTTAGTAATGATAATTCTGGAACAATAATCTAAGCTACACAGTGTCTTCCCCAATATGAGTTTCAATGTTTCAATTTTTTTTAATCTTAGAGAAGTGTTTTATACTTAAATTTTTGGTATTAGTTCTATTTTCCTGGTTTTGTTTTCTCCTTTATGACTCTTATTTTCTGTACACTAAATTTTACTAACCCTTGAAAATTTTACTAAGATAATTTTAAGATTTTTTAATTTCATTTTTTCTAAATTATAATTTCTTTCTCCTTTTTCTTCTGAGGTGACATCAGTTGTACATATTTGCTCTTAGAATTTCTCCAGTTTGATTCTTATTTCTAAACTAATGTATTTCTTATATTTTTAATTATTTTCTGAACTATGACATCTCCTTTGTGCTCCTTTAAAATTTATGTTATTATTTCATTTGTTATACAAATATCCTACTGTTTTTTGGTTTTCTATGAAGTAATAGGTTATACTTTTATTTGGGTTGGAGCATGCACCAAAGGTGCTAGAGAGCTAGCACCTTTGTATGGATGCTATATCACGACTTATTATCTTCTTTTCTCCTTAGAGTAATTTTAGATAGGACATAATCATTTTGGGTCGATTGTTTAAATTAAATGTTTGCTTTCCTCAGTTTTTAGAAAGAGATATGGTCTAAGAGTTTTTTAATTGTATAATGCTATAGTGATACAAATCACAATGTAAACTTCCACCTTCAATAATGTACCATGAGTACAAATCTCTAGGTGACCATTTTAGGTCTTTAGGGTATCAGATTTCCCTTACTATCCAGTTCTTTCAGTTGTTTTGTTCATGCTTCATTCAGTGGGGGCCATATCATATACCTCATTATGGAGATAAATTGTAGAAAGCAACAAATAATTCCAGCCTAGAATGGCCAGTGGCATCCTTCTATCCTTAATATTTTCTAGTTCTGGGCAATATGTGGAAGAAGTGAATAAAAATTAAATTATCCTTGCAGCAAGTTCATAGTGGGGAAGCCAATCACATTAGCCTCACCTTGTCTCTCTGTATTTTACTTTATATTAATCTATCTGTGTTATAATCACCTCCAATAATCTGTTGTCCACAACATGGACCTGTACCATAAACATGCCAGCACCATGTTTAGTTCCCAAAGCCAGAACTTTAAGATCTTGACTTTAGAGTTCTCAGAACAAGATGGGAGAGAAGAGATTCTGGGAAGAAGACAATACTCATATAAAAACAGATGGAGCAGCTACCTGCATTTGCAAGAAAACTAGATAATACGGTATCTTCATGAGCTCCAAGTACCAACAGGTAAAGATGAAACACCAACATGCTATTTTGCATTATCTCAGCATAGATGTGGGAAGAAGAAGCAGAGAGAAGCAATAGAAATTCTGCTGTTTCTGGGAATAAAACAATCTTAAAATAACTTGAAAGTATTCATTAGACAGGAGAGGCCACTATGGTATCTGTTGTTTAGACAGTGTTTAAAATAGAGTCACTGTCTTTCTGATTTACCTTGGCTCTGTTTCTCTCCCACACTTTTTACCTCCCATATCCTTACCTGTTGGGGGATGAAAAGTAATTGAGTAACATGTGCACACATATGATTTGATAGACAAAATAAGACCTAGTGTTCAATCTATCAGTAGAGTGACTATAGTTTACGACTATCTATTATGCATTTTGAAACAGATAGAAGACAATAATTACAATGTTTCTCCTAATAGAGTAAATAAAAGATAAATATTTAATGTGATAGATATCCCATGTGTACTGATTTGATCTTTTGAAATTATATGAATGTATTATATTATCACATATACCTCAAAACTATGTACATCTATTATGTATCAATAACAAATTAATTGTATAGGTACTTTTTTGAAAAAGCATAAAAATAATAGCACAAAATAAGGTTAAGATGGTGGATCAGAAACACCAGCCACCAGATTGTCTCAGAAAGAAAGAAAAGTTTTAGATGAAAAAGACGAAACAAATAAGCAAACAAACATAGATGAGGTTTAATTCTGAGGGAAATGTGCTAAAACCTACAAGAGATTACAAGGGAAGAAATTGCAGAGCAGAACAAGAAGGAGTAAGATATCAGCAAAGACCCACCACCTGAGAGGCTTAGAGTCCAGTGAGAAGGGTAAGTGGAGCAGTTTGTTTCTCCCTCTTTCACATCTCTGGCATTCAGCAGGCTCCCCCACTGCTGGAGAGCCCTTCTACCCTCACAAGCCCCAAAGATGCTGCTGCTAGTAAATTGGTAGTTTCTTAAGGACAAAGCACTAGGCTGCAGCATCCTTGCAGGTGCTTCCCATCACTGCAGACTTAAGCCAAGATAGCCAGCGCCATATTGCTTCTCTACCCACCATGTGCCTTTGTCCTCCCCAGGGGCCTTCAGCCCCTCAGTTTTTGTATTGTTAATTCCCACAAAAACATTTCCCAACTCTGGCCCAGACTATGGGAAACACAGGGGGCTGGTGGGTCCTGGGGTATCTGTGTGACTCCAGAGTCAGGACATTCTGGGCAGGTGGCCTTCTGGAGAGAGGGAAGGAGATGACCAGAGTGTTATATTTCCTCCATTCAGACTCTTTTTCTCTCCATATTCTCCCCCACCTGAGGCTGCAAAGAGAGATAATGGAGCCGGGGCCCACAGGAACTGCTCTTCCCTTTCATTGGTGTGTTCACCACACTGGAGCTTCCACAGAGGGGGAGGCTCCACCTTTCCTCTTAAAGACCTTCAGTGGACTAAGGGTGCTCAGATTGTGAATTCCCTGCTCACCTGCCCTCCCCTGTGCTGCTTGTTCTGCTGCTTCATCAGAGCAGGGCACACCTCAAATCAGAGGGACCTCAAACCTGCTTGAGCACTCCATAGGTAATTTGGAACCAGCATTCTTCTCCTGGAATAGTCAGCGATTGATCTTTAGGAACCCACAGACAGATAGATCCACAGACCAGATCCTGTAGCCCCTGGACTCAATTGTGTTGCTTAAGGCAATTCTTTGGAATTAACTCAGTATGTCAAAAATAAAGAACAGAGAAGAATTAAGAGGAATGAACAAAGCCTGCAGGAAATGTGGAATTATGTAAAATGGCAAAATATAAGAATCATAGACATCCCTGATGGTGAAGAAGAAAACGCACAGGGGATGGGAAAATTCTTAAGAGAATAACTGAGGAAAACCTCCTTGATCTTGCTAGAGATTTAGACAGGGTAGAAGAAGCTCTGTGAACACCTGGGAAATTAATTAAGACATATAGTCAACAGACTGACCAAAGACAACATGCAGGAAGAACTCTTGCAAGCTGCGAAGTAAAAACATCAAGTAACTTACAAAGGAAAACTTATTAGGCTAACAGAAGACTTCTTGACTAAGACCTAACAAGCCAGAAGGGATTAGGGATCCATCTTCAGTCTTCTTAAACAAAAGAACTGCCAGCCTAGAATTTTGTTTCCTGCAAAACTAAGTTTCACTTATGATGTAGAAAAAAAAGACTTTTCCAGACAAGTAAACACTTAGGGAATTTGTCAAGACCAGACTTGCCCCACAGAAAATACTCACAGCTGCATGGTACCAGGATCAGCACAGTAGATACCCGCCAGTGTAAAACCACCCAAAAGCTAAAGCTCAGAGCTCATATAAAACAATAGCTCAAGAGGTAAAACAAAGCAATAAAGTACTACCCAACAGGAGGAATAAAACAACATCCCACATATCCTTGCTATCAATCAACATGAACAGTCTGATTGCCCCACTAAAGAGACATAGGCTGCCTGAATGGATAAAAAATACAACCTATATATGTTCTGTCTCTAGGAAACCCATCTAACATAAGGACTCATACAAATTTAAGGTGAAGAGATGGAAAAGATATTCCATGTAAATGGCAACCAAAAGAAAGCAGGTATCACCATTCTCATATTAGATAAAATTGACTTTTAATCCACAGTAGCAAAGAAAGACAAAGATGGTCATTATATAATGATAAAGGGAGCAATTCAATAAGAAGATATAAAAATCTTAAATATTTGTGCACCTAACACAGGTGCACCCTGATTCATAAAACAGACCCTACTAGATCTGCAAAGAGTTAAAGAGCAACATCGTAATTGGAGGGAACTTCAACACCCCACTTACAGAACTGGACAGATCACCCAAAAAGAAAATAATTTAATAAAGAAACACTAGATTAAAATGGGACTGTAGAACAAATGAGCCTAACAGACATCTACAAAATATTTTATTCCAAAACTACTGAATGTACATTCTTCTCATCAGCACATGGAACATTCTCCAAGATAGATCATATTTTAGGCTACAAAGTATGCCTCAACAATTTTTAAAAAATAGATCTCATACCATGTATCTTCTAAAACCACAATGGTATAAAACTAGAAATCAACTCCAAGAGAAACAATAAATTCTATACAAAGTCATGGGAATTAAGCAACCTTCTGCTGAACAATCATTGGGTCAATAATGAAATTAAGATGGACATAAAAGTATTACTCAAACTGAATGGCAAAGGGGACACAAGCTATCAAAATCTATGGGATTCAGCAAAACCAGTCCTAAGGAGAAAATTCATATCCTTAAATGCATGCATCAAAAAGACAGAAAGATCACAAATTAGCAATCATATAGCTCATCTCAACAAACTAGAAAAAGAAGAGCAAACCAAATTCAAGGCTAACAGAAGAAAAGAAATAACTAAGGTCAGAGCAGACCTGAGTGAAATGGAAAACAAAAACAATACAAAAGATCAATGAAACAAAAAGTTTGTTCTTTGAAAAAATAAAATTAATAGACCTCTTGCTCAATTAACCAGGAAGGGAAGAAAAATAACCCAAATAAGCTCAATCAGAAATCAAAAGGGAGCTGGTTGTGGCAGCTGATGCCTATAATCTTAAAGCTATGGGAGGCCAAAGTGAGAGGATCGCTTCAACTCTGGAGCTCAAAACCAGTCTGACAAGAATGAGATCAGGTTCCTACTACAAACAGAACAAATTATCTAGGCATGGTGGCATATGCCTCTAGTACCAGCTACTTGGGTAAGTGAGTCAGGAGGATCACTTGAGCCCAGGAGTTTGAAGTTGCTGTGAGCTAGGCTGAGGCCATGACACTCTAACCTGGTCAATAGAGTGAGCCTCTGTCTCAAAAAGATAAAAAAGAAAAGAAAGAAAGAAAGAAAGAAAAAAGAAAAGGAAGGAAAGAAATGAAAAAGGAGATATTACAACTGATACTGCAAAAATACAAAATATCATCTGTGAACACTATGAAAATTTCTATGTACACAAACTCAAAAATGTAGAGGAAATGGATAAATTCCTGGAAATATACAAACTTCTAAGACTCAATCAGGAAGAAATAGAACTCCTGCACAGACCAACAACAAGCAACAGGAATTGAGGCAGTAATAAAATCTTTCAACAAAAAAAGCCCATAACAGATGGATTCACAGCCAAATTTTACCAGATTTACAAAGAACTGAACCCATACTGCAGAAATTACTCCATAACATCGAGAAGGAGGGAATCTTCCCAAACTCATTCTACGAACCCAGTATCACTTTGTTACCAAAACCAGGAAAGAACAAACACCGCAAATCAAAACCACAATGAGATATTACCTAACCCCAGTGAAATTGGCCTCTATCAAAAAATCCCAAAACAACAAATGCTGGTGAAGATGTGGACAGACAGGAACACTCTTACACTGCTGGTGGGACTGCAAACCAGTACAACCTCTGTAGAAAAGAATTTGGAAATACCTCAAAGAGCTAAAAATAGAAATACCATTTGATCCAGCAATAACATTATTAGGCATCTACCCAAAAGAGCAAAATACATTCTATAATAAAGACATCTACACCCAAACATTTGTGGCAGCACAATTCACTATTGCAAGGTTGTGGAAACAAGCCAAGTGCCCGTCAATTCATGAGTGGATTATTAAAATTTGGTATATGTATACAATAGAATATTACTCAATTATAAGAAACAACAGCGACCTAGTACCGCTTATATTTTCCTAGATTGAGCTTGAGCCCATTATTTGAAGTGAGATGACACAAGATCTAACAAATGAGCTCCACATGTACTCACCATCAAATTGGTACTGATTAACACTATGGTGCTCACATGGTAGTAGTATTCTCCAAGGATTAGGGGGTCGGAGGGGGGGTAGACTCATAACTGAGGGACTCAGTGAGCATTGTAGAGGGGAAAGGCATGCCTCTTACTCTTGCTAGGGAGAGGCAAAGATATAGAATGTAACCAAAGTGTTTGTACTCTCATCATTTTCTGAAAAAATAAAAAGGTAAAAAAAAAAAAATAGCTGTGTATGACAAAACCACAGTTGACATCATACTGAATGGGGAAAAGCAGAAAACCTTCCCCCTAAGAACTAGAATAAGACAAGGATGCCCACTGTCATCACTTCTGTTCAACATAGTGCTGAAAGTCCTAGCCAGAGCAATCAGGCGAGAGAGAAATAAAAGGTATCTAAATCAGGAAAAAAGAGGTAAGACTCTCACGTTTTGTAGATATCTAGAAAACCCCAAAGACTTCAACAAGAGACTCCTGGAATTAATATATAAGTTCAGCAAAGCCTTGGGTTACAAAATCAATACACACAAAATCAATATGCACATTCTTATACACTAATAACAGTCAAGCTGAGAGTCAAATCAAAGACTCGATAACAATCACAATAGCTACAAACAAAATAAAATGCCTAAGAATATTCTTAATGAAGGAGGTACAAAATTTCTACAAGAGAACAATGAAACACTGAGGAAAGAAATTGTAGACAACACAGACAAATGGAAAAATACATCATGCTCATGGACAATAAAATCAACATTGTTCAAAAGTCCATGCTATATAAAGTGATTTACAGATTCAATGCAATTCTCACCAAAATAACAATATCATATTTTATAGATATTAAAATTTTATAGATATAGAGATATAGAAAAAAGTATTCTATGCTTTGTTTGGAACCAGAAAAGAGCCTGAATAGCCAAAGCTATCTTAAGCAAAAAGACCAAATCTGGACGCATAACCTTACTTAACTTCAAATTTTACTACAAGGCTATAATAACCAAAACAGCATGGTATTGGTATTTAAGTGAAGACATAGACTAATGGAATAGATCAGAGAATCCAGATATAACAGTCAACCAACTGAACTTCCACAAAGCTGAAAACAATATACACTGGGGGAAAGAAGCCCTATTCAATAAATGGTACTAGGAAAATTGTATAGCCACATGCAAAAGAATGAAAGAGTTCCCATATCTCTCACCACTCACAGAAATTAATTCAAGATGGATAAAAGACTTAAATATAAGACATGAAATCATAAGAATTCTGGAGGAAATGTTGGAAAAATTATTCTAGATATCAGCCTAGCCAAAGAATTTATAAAAGAGATCCCAATGGCAATCAGAGCAACAACAAAGTAAATAAATGGGACTTAATTAAATTAACAGCCTTCTGTACATCTAAGGAAATAATCAATGGAGCAAATAGAGAACCTCCAGAATGGGAGAAAACATTTGAAAACTATATATCTGATAAAGGGCTAATAAGTAGAATCTACAAAGAACTCAAACAAATCAGCAAGAAAAAACAACCCATTTCAAAATGGGGCAAAAGACATGAACAGAAGTTTTTCAAGTGAAGATAGATAAATGACCAAGAAACATATGAAAAAATGCTCAACATCACTAATTATTAGGGAAATTCAGGTTAAAACCACAATGAGATATCACCTTACCCCAGTTAGAATGGTGTTTTATTAAAAAATCCCAAATTAATAGATGCTGGCATGAATGCTGAGAGAAAGGAACACTTACACACTGCTAGTGGGACTCTAAATTAGTATAATCTCTATGAAAACAGTATGGAGATTTCTCAAAGAACTAAAAGTAGACCTTTTAGTTCTACTTAAGTAAACTAGAGATGTGGAATCAACACAAATGCCCATCAATTCATGAATGGTTTAACAAAATGTGGTATATGTATACTATGAAATGCTATGCAACCATAAAGAAGGATGCATTAAGGCCTTTCACAACAATTTGGATGGAACTGGAGACTATTAACCTAAGTGAAGTACCTAAAAAGTGGAGAAACAAATACCATATGTGTGTGCTATTAAACTGGAACTGATAAGCACACATGTTCACAGAGGGAAGTAAAACCCAGTGGAAATCAAGCTGGGGGAGGGAGAGGAGATAAGGGGTGAAATCTACTTAATTGCTACAATGACACTATCTGAGTGATGGGCACACCTATAACCCTGGCTCAAACATAACAAAATTGATACATGTAACCAAAAACATTTAAACCCTGGTAATATTTTGAAATAAAAGGAAATAAAGAGAAGTATATATAGACCAAGATGTTATTAGTGATTTTCTTTAATATGTGTTATCTACATTCTCTGCAGCAAAGGCTTTCATTTAAAGCAATCCAATTGGTTTTATATTGTTTATCTTTTCTGCATCATTTTTATGTAGAATAACTGTAATGGTAATTATCTTCATGCATATGTGATTATGTATGTCAAGTTTGGACCATGTTCTTGTCATATTGTATTCTAATTATTTGATTAAATAGATATGATGTCTCCAATAGACATGATGTTATTTAGACTTACTCATCTTTAATATGTAATTCTTGACATGTGATAAATACTTAAATCAGGCAAAAAAGTTAAATTTTTTCAAACAATTAAAGAGAATGATGGCACTGGCCATTCTAGGCTGGAAATTTTTGCTGATGTCTACAATTTATTGCCATACTAAGGTGCATGATATGACCCCCATTGAATGAATAATAAACAATACTGCTGAAAGAACTGTATAGTAGGGAATGTCAGACATCCTAAAGACCTTCAAGCGTCACTTGGAGATTTGTATTAGTGATAGACTATTCAATGTAGAAATTGGCATAGTGATTTTTATCACCTGTTTTTATGATGGTGTCTGTGCTATCATCAGGTTAAAAGTTTAACATCTATTCATAATGTCCAGAATTGTTGAATATTTACTGGAAATAAGGAATGGGATGAGGAACCAAAGAGTAAATTATGGTGAGTCGGGAACATATCTGCTGAATGTCTAAGGCTCTTGCCAGAGATGATCCATGGATGTATGTGCCTGTTACCAGAAGGAATTGATTTGTGTGGTAGACATACTTGATTATTTATGTGTCATTTCCTATAGTCCAATAATACAGAAAATGCATGAATCTGTGGGTTCCTTCATTCGTTCAACCTTGAGTGAGTGGAATTAACTAAAGTAACTAAAGAAATACTGGGAGCTGTTAGTATAATTTTAATTGACTTCCTATATCACAAGGCCTTTGCAATTTTGTTTGAAGGTTGGACAGTAAAGCAAAGTGAAAGCTATTTAAGCTGTTTCTGAGTCATCTTTCTTGCCAGACTCTGAACTCTGACAAGCTTCTGTAGTGTAGTCTAGTTTAATCAGCATTAACTGTTTACTTTCCTATATAGTCTGTAAACAACAAAAATTCTACTCAGCAAGTACTTTTGTTTTATTTATTATTGTATTCTAAGAGCCTAGTATCGTCCTCAATAAATATAGAATAAAGGAATGAATGTGTCTTTCAGATACATATGGAATGTGTTTGCATTTGAAGAATCCAGATTTTCCAAATATATAGTAAAATATTTCAATAAAATAGTAAGTAAAAGGCATGTAGAATAAAATTGTTGTAATGGAAAATTTGAGAGATATTTTCAGAAAGAAATAAGTCTACAGATTGCATGTACAGTATAGAAAGTCATGGAATTATAAAATTTCTGAAAGTCTTGAAAAAGAACTTGGAAATAAAACTAAGATTAGTGTATTTCTCAATATTACACAGGTAGTATACATGAGAAAAGCAAGAAAAGAATGCTTCCAGATTTTTAATTGAGAAGAATTAGTGGAGCCAGACAGTTAATATACAAAAGCTAAAGAATGAACTCAGTGTGAAACATTCAGAGTTTGGGTTGATGGTACACATAAATTTAAAGATGTCTTCATGATAATAATTATTATCAAACTATAGTAGGAGAGAAAGTGAACTTCAGCAGCATTAATTATTTTAGCAATCAGAGTAAAGCTTTTGAATGAGGAGAGCTGTTGAATGATGAAAGGATGGTATTGATTTTTTATTTCTACAGGTGTTTATCTTGTTTTAATTTATTTATTTATTTTAGGTTTTTATTATTTATTTATTTATTTTGAGACAGAGTCTCTCTCTGTTGTGTGGGCTAGAGTGAGTGCCGTGCCGTCAGCCTAGCTCACAGCAACCTCAACCTCCTGGACTCACGCGATCCTCCTGCCTCAGCCTCCGAGTAGCTGAGACTACAGGCAAGCACCACCGGGCCCTGCTAATGTTTTCTATTTTTAGTTGTTTGACTAATTAGAGATGGCATCTGGCTCTTGTTTGGGCTGGTCTCAAACTCCTGAGCTCAAGCAATCCTCCCGTCTCAGCCTCCCAAAGTGCTAGGATTACAGGCATGAGCTACCACGCCTGGCCTTAGATTTTTTTTTTTTATTTCAGCATATTATGGGGGTACAAATGTTAAGGTTACGTATATTGCCCATGCCTCCCCTCCCCCCTCGAGTCAGAGCTTCAAGCATGACCATTCCCCAGACGGTGCACAACTCACTCATTATGTATTTAAATATAGTATTAGTATTTGTCAGACTTATTTATAGAGCCTTTCTATTTCAGAAATCATGTTTTACTTTACTTTTTCTGTATGTACTAGCAGTATGCAGCCTTCAACTCTTGTGTTTTTTTTAAGTCTAGTCTTTTATTGTTAGTTTAACAGAAGTAAAAATCTTCAACCCCTACAAGTTTTTTGTAATTTTTATTTTTTTCAGTTTAATATAGCATTTCCTCCATTTTGAGTATAGGTGAATAAAATACTCAAAAATCATTTAGAGCAACTCTGCTGAGATACTCTACTGAATTTCATACTCACAACAAAACCAGCAACAATAAGTCAAAATTTATACAGGGCCAAATGCTTTTACTTCCCTTCCAGATGTAATTATATGCATATATACAGATGGCAGGTGGAGCAGCTTGGTTATAGAAAAGAAGATGCATGAATAATTACTATAGTTTGCACAACAAAAGTAAGTTTGTTTTACATGTAAAATGATAGGCTAAAAGATGTAGTGAATTCTATGTCTGGTTTAAAAAGAGGGGATCTGATTGACATTTCAGTCTCAATAACATAAAATTGTGATAAACAATAGTGAATAAATGGTAGAGAGCACATCTAAATAGCTGCTAGTAATTGCAGAGTGATGCAACCTAGTCTCATTGAAGGTCGTAGGGAACAGCTGAAACATTCTGATAAATAAATGGTTAGATGATGGAGAAGCTGGCCACAAGCTTTACTGAAAATTTAAAATATCATATGTAAGCAAGCATTCAGAAATTGCTGCTATTGTTCTAATAAAGAGCAGCCATCAAAACCAACAGTTAAAGCTACATAATCATTCAGCATCTCTTTCTCAGGAAACAGAACATTAAATTCAATGCATAATGCTTTATATTGATCTAATCAATATATTGCTTATTGTACCATATGTTTTAATTTACACTTCTTAGATTATTACTAACCATATTTGAAAATAAAAATAATTGATTTAGCCTATCATGAAAAAAAAAAAGAAAAACTGAGCAAAGTATAGCATATTTAAATGCTGACTATACACCCTGATTTTAATAAGATTACAAATTAATTAAACACTTATTTTCAAAATAAAACTTTTTCTCAATAAAAACGTTTTTAGGGTGGGCACAGTGGCTCATGCCTGTAATCCTAGCACTCTGGGAGGCCGAGGCAGGAAGATCGCTTGAACTCAGGAGTTCAAGACCAGCCTGAGCAAAAGTGAGACCCTGTCTCTATTAAAAATAGAAAGAAATTAATTGGCCAACTGAAAATATACATACAAAAAATTAGCCACACATGGTTGTGCTTTCCTGTAGTCCCAGCTACTCAGGAGGCTGAGGCAGAAGGATTGCCTGAGCCCAGGAGTTTGAGGTTGCTGTGAGCTAGGCTGATGCCACAGTATTCTAGCCTGGGCAACAGAGCAAGACTCTGTCCAAAAAAAAAAAAAAAACTTTTTTAAAGACTGAGAATCCATAGTCTATTTTTGACAAGCAGAAATATTCTGCATGGTTTAAAAATATTTCAAAGTATTATATATGTGTCTGAATTTGAATTAAATGAGCAAAAACATGACCTTGACCAACCTCTACAGGAATGTGGATCAAATTTGATAAAATCTTTGCAATTTTATTTAATGTGATTTGGTTTATACATCTATTTACTTAATGAACACAACACAAATTATTGAAAGCAAATATTGTGTGACAATATTCTAATATTTCTACTTAAATCATTGGGTCTGTATGATTCAAACAATATACCCAAATACATATTTTCTGATCAATTTCAAAAACAAATCTGACCCATCATGTGGGAAAAAGTGCTATCATCATCCAGAAGCTGAATGGAGAATACAAATTATATAATCTCAGTTAAATGGAATATTAAATGCCATGTTGTTTTGATGATTTTCTGAATTAAATAAATTAAGTACATTTATTGCTATACTCACTTGTAACTCCTGGGTCAATTGTTCTAAATAAATAGCTTGCCAAATTGGAACATGAGACTATGCTATAGGAAATAAAGAAGTTAACAATCATAACTTCTTTATAATACATGATATATATATATATATGCAAGGAAAATAAATTTCTCTAATATATTATTGTTAAAGTCTATAGTGACTTTCCGTTTTTAAAATTTTATTTCATTGTGGCAAGAGCATGTAACGTGATCTACTTACGCAACAAAATTTTAAGTATAAAGTACCTTAGTACTATAGCTTTAATGTTGCATGGCAGATCTCTACAGCTTATTTATCTTGTGTAACTGAAATTTTATTTATGCCTGTTGATTAGTAACTCCAACTTCTCCCTCCCCCCAGCTCCTGGCAGCCACCACGCCACTCTCTGATTCAATGAATTTTACTATGCTAGACACCTCATATCAGTGGAATCATGCAGAATTTGTCTTTCTGTGACTGGCTCATTTCACTTAGAATAATGTACTCCACGTTTACCCGTGTTGATGCATATTGCAGGATTTTCTTCTTTTGTTAGGCTTAATGGTATTCCAGTGTGTGTGTGTATATACACACCACATTTTCTTTATCCGTTCATCTGTTGTTGGACATTTAGGTTGTTTCCACACCTTGGCTGTTGTGAATAGTGAGACCATGAAGGTAAGAGTGCTAATATCTCTTCAACATTCAGTGTCACTAATTATCATGGAAATGCAAACCAAAATTGCAATGAAATATCATTTCACCCCATCAGGATAGCTATTATCAAAAGGACAAATGACAACAAGCGTTGGTGAGGATGTGGACAAATTTGAACCATCACACACTGTTGGTGGGAATCCAAATGGTGCGGCCACATGGAAAACAGATGGAGGAGGTTCCTCAAAAAATTGAAAATGAAATTACCATACCATTCAGTGGGATCCAGCAAGCCCACTTCTGGGTTTTTAATCCAAGAGAAATGAAATCAAGACCTCAAAGAGAGCTTAGCACTCCTATAATGACTTTTATATTTAAGTCAACATAGTTTTCTGGAGCATCCTCAAACTCTCCCCACCATTTTTCCAAATGTGTTTCTTTTTCATTATTTTAGGGGCTAGCAAGCTTTTTTTCTGCAAAGGGCCAGATAATTGATATTTTAGGCTTTGTAGGCCATAACGGTTAAGTTGCAACTATAATCAAGCCTCATTATTCACCAATTCTGTATTTATGAATTTGTCTACTCATTAAAATTTAGGTGTAACCCCCAAATTAATATTTGCCTGCTTTTGTAGTCATTCATGAACATAATCAGAACAGTGAAAACTTTGAGTTGTCCAACACACATATTCCCAACCCAGGTAGAACAAGGCAATATTCTACCTTCTTGTTTCAGTTCTCAATACTGTAAACAAGTATCCTTTTCATGGTCTATTTAGTGGCAACTTTTTTTGAATATTTATATTTTTTGTTGGTAATTTTTCTGTTTAAGATGGCCCCAAGCATAGTACTGAAGTGCTGTCTGGTGTTTCTAACCACAATATAACTGTGATGTGCATGACGGGGAAAAGCTGTGTTAGATAAGCTTCTTTCAGGCTTGAGATAGCGCCATTGGCCAGGAGTTTAATGATAATGAACCAACAAAATATATTCAATAAGTTGACTTAAACAGAACAACATAAACAAAGTTATGTATTGATCATACATAATACATCATAAGATGATGGAAAGCTGTGACCAATGGCTCACAGGAACCTAACTCTGTATTTCTCATAGGAGCAATGACTCAGCATTCATAAATTTGGTGTCTGTGGTCATTTTTCAGAACATAACTGCCACAAATAGAGGGAATTGAGTATACTCAGCTCTGCTGCTTTAATGAGAAACAGCCACAGACATTGTTTAAATAAATGAATGTCGCTGTGTTCCAAAACAAATTTATAAAAGCTGGCAACCTATCGAAATTGATCATGGGCTATAGTTTATCAACCTCTGAGTTATTTAATAAACAATAATTTTTTTTTTTTTTTTTTTTTTTAGATAGAGTCTCACTCTATAGCCTGGGCTAGAGTGCAGTAGCATCATCATAGTTCACTGCAACCTCAAACTCCTGGGCTCAAGCAATCCTCCTGTCTCAACCTCCTGAGTAGCTGGGACTATAGGCATGAGCCACCACACCCTGCTAATTTTTCTATTTTTTTTTTGTAGAGATGGGGTCTCGCTATGTTGCTTAGGCTGGTCTCAAGCTCCTGGTCTCAAGCTATACTCTTGAGTTTCAAAATGCTGGGATTACAGGTGTGAGGTACCACAACTGTCCAACAAAGAATTTTTGAATGATAAATTTATAAAGCATTGTACTAGGCATAGTGAATTATGTAATGATTAAATAGGTTTTTAAAAACTAATAGAAAAAATTAGTGGGGCATGGTGTCGCATGCCTGTAGTCCCAGCTACTCAGGAGACTTAGGCAGAAGGACCACTTGAGCCCAGGAGTTTGAGGTTGCTGTGAGCTAGGCTGATGCCACGGCATGCTAGCCTGGGCAACACAGTGAGACTCTGTCTCAAAAAATCAAATAAAAACTAATAGAAATGACAAATTATCTACCTATATATCTCTAGGACAAAGTACTAAATAAAAGTTCCATTAGAATGGTACACATAAATTATAAGAGGACTTCAATGGAAGGTGACCTAGTTTTTAACTGAAGGGGACCAAAGTAGATTTTATTTTAAGGTAATATTTAAGTTTTAAGGAGGGTTACAAATTGGGAATGCAGAGATGGGAAAGTCATGCATCTCATGTATGGTTGGCAAAGACGCCAGACATTACTGTGCTTATTAGGTGAATGGTTTGTATATTAGTCTGAGTTCTCCCAAAAGGACATGCCAAAATGAGATTAAGTGTATAAAGATTTTATTTTAAAAAGCAAACATGAAAAAAAAATGTGAAGGGGTCTGGAAAAGTTAGAGACAGCAAGTCTCACCCTGAGTGATAGAGGAAGATCACTATGTAGTCCATGGCCAACGGCAACAACAGGCGGGGTCCTGTCCTTCACAGGCACAAGCTGAGATGCTCCGCACCTGTGAGCTGGGAGCTGTCCTTGGGAAATTCCCCTTGGTACGAAAGGTGATGACCTCCAGAGGCAACATCTAGTATCCTTGCTCAGCACACGCCTGAATTTAAGGCTCTAGTGGTATAGTCTCATGGCCACCACAGCTTGTTAGAACTGTTTATTTTTAATCAGGCTTATACAGTGTGTTAAAATACTCATTTGTGGACAACTCAAAATTAAGATGTGTTGTTACCAATAAAAACAACAACAACAACAACAACAAAAAGAGGTCTGAAGTAGCTCAGCTAGATTTTGGAGTCTGAGGAAACAGAATTTGAATACTAGATATTCTTTATGTATGGTGATGATAGGTACCTACTGCCTCTGAGTCATACTGTCTTAATTTGTAAAGTAGTGATAACTATTGGAATTTTCTACATTTGTTAAGAGGAATAAACATGACAATGCATACAAATTGCCTAGCACTTTGCCCAGTACACAGTCAGGGTAAAAAATGGTCCTATTCTCAACAAAGGAAATGCATTTAACTTTAGATAGTCAATATTTGTTCATTTTTACTAATGTCATCATCAATGAAATATTATATCCTTTTTTTTCCTATTTTACCAGGTTTTCCAATAATTTGTGCAAGTAATTTAAAAGGCAATAAATTGTAAAGCCATCTGTCACAGAAGTTCATTTTGTTCGCATAAGTCATGAAAATCATTATGGTTTCATTCTAGAATAGTTCTATGGGTAATAAAAAAACATTTTTATATTGCCCACAAAATAACCATTGTAAGAGAAATTATTAGTTAACATGTGTATCAAGTAACTAAAGTGTATACCTGAAAACATTAAGAAATAAAAGAAATATAACAAAGTCTTACTAAATTGGTTTTTAATATGGTTTGATCCTTAGGTTATTATTCTTTATAATTGGAGTTACTATTTCACATTCAGATAATTTTTATTAGTTTATTCAAAACATGCTATACATAAAATATGTATTATACAGGTCTAGTAAATTTATATACAATTTCTTTTTAAACTATTTTTTAGTTTTAATTTTATGGGTACATAATAGTTTTTCCTTAAAGGGGCATACAATGTGAATTCAGGGTAATCAAACCAGGGTAGTTGGGGTATCATCACCTCAGGCATTCATCATTTCTTTGTGTTAGGAATATTCCAATTCTACTGTGTTAGTTACTTTAAAGTATAGTATAACTTATTGTTGTTTATAGTCACTTTTTTGTGCTACTAGGTATTATTCATTCTATATAGCTATCTATATTTTTGGACCCATTAACCATCCTCACTTTATCTTCCTCCCTCCTAACCTTACCAGCCTCTGGTTATCATCATTTTACTCTCTGTTTCCATGTAACCAATTGTTTTTAATATTTACCTTCTACATATGACTGAGATGTAGACAAGACAAATGTGAAATTTGTCTTTTTGTGTCTTTATTTCACTTCACATCATGTTCTCCAGTTCCATCCATGTTGTTGCAAATGGCAGGATTTCAGTGTTTTTTATGGCTATATAATATTACATTGTGTGTACATATCACAATTTCTTTATCTGTTCATCTATTGTTGGCTGATTCCAAATCTTGGCTGTTGTGAATAGTCCTGAAATAAATATGGGAGTGCAGATATCTTTTCCATATACAGATTTCTCCTCTTTTCAATAAATACACAGCAGTAGGATTGCTGAGTCATATGGTAGCTCTTTGTTTAGTTTTATGAGGAACCTGTATACTGTTCTCCATAGTGGCTGCACTAATTTACATTCCCAACACTGTATGAGGGCTCCTTTTTCTCTACATCTTCACCAGCATTTGTTATTGCCTGTTTTTTTGAACAAAGCCATTTTAACTGGAGTAAGATGATATCTCATTATGGTTTTGATTTCTAATGACTAATGATGTTGAGGATTTGTTCATATACTTGTGGACCATTTGTATGTCTTCTTTGAGGAATGTTCATTCAGATGCTTTGCCCATTTTTTAATCAGATTATTTGATTTGTTCCTATCGAGATAGTGGAGCTTCTTTTATATTCTAGCTATTAATCCTTGTCAGTTGAGTAGTTTGAAAATATTTTCTCCCATTCTGTGGGTCGTTGCTTCACATTGTTGGTTGTTTCCTTTCTGTACAGAAGAGTTTTAGTTTGATGTGATCCTATTTATTGAATTTTTCTTGGTTGCCTGTGCACTGGAGATATTACTCAAGAAATCATTGTCAAGACCAATGTCCTGAAGAATTTCGTCAATGTTTTCTTTTAGTAGTTTAATAGTTTCGGGTCTTAAAATCTTTAATCCAATTTGATTTGATTTTTGCATATAGTGATAGATAAGGCTCTAATTTCATTCTTCTGCATATGGGTATCCAGTTTTTCCAGCATCATGTATTGAAGATACTGTCTTTCCCCGTTGTATGTTCTTGGCACTTTTGTAAAAGTTAAGCTCACCATAGATGAATTCATTTATTTCTGGGTTCTTTATTCTCTTCCACTGAGCTATCTATCTGTTTTTATTCCAATGTATTTTTTATGTTTTGGTTAGTACAGGTCTATAGTATAATTTGAAGTCAGGTAATGTGATTCCTCTAGTTTTTTGTTTGTTTGTTTGTTTGTTTGTTTTTCTCAAGATGGCTTTGGCTATTCTGGGTTTTTGTGGCTCCATATAAATTTTAGGATGAATTTTTCTATATCTGTGAAAAATGGCATTGGTATTTTTAGGGGTATTTCATTGAATCTGCACATTGCTTTGGATAGTATGACATTTTAACAACAGTGATTCATCAAATCCATGAACATGGAATATCTTTCCGCTGTTTTATGTCCTCTTTACTTTCTCTTATCAATGTTTTATAGTTTCCATTATAGAAATATTTCACTTATATTTGGTTATGTTTATTCTGAGATATTTTATTTTATTTGTAGCTATTATAATTGGGCTTAGTTTTTTTTTAATTTCTTTTTCAGTTTGTTCACTGTTAGTATATAGAAATGCCACTGATTTTTGTATTGTTGATTTTATATCCTGCAACTGTCCTAAATTTGTTTATCAGTACTCATATTTTTTTACTGGAGACTTTAGGTTTCTCTAAATACAAGATTATATCATCTACAAACAAGGATATAATTTGACTTCTTCCTTTCTAATTTGGATGCCATTCTTTTCCTTATATGATTGCTCTAGCTAAAACTTCCAGTACTATGTTGAATGAGAGTGGCGAAAGTGAGTATCCTTCTCTTGTTTCAGATCTTAGAGGAAAGGTTGTCAGTTTTTCCCCATTCGGTATGATACTTGCTATGGATCTCATATGTGGATTTTTTCACGTTGAGGTAAAATTACTTCTATACCCAATTTTTTTGAGAGTTTTTATCATGAAGCAGTATTGATTTTGAATCCTTTTTCAGCATCAATTGAAATGATCATATGTTTTTTATTCTTCATATGTTGATATGATATATACATTGATTGATTCGAGTATGACGAACCATTCTTGCAACCCTGAGATGAATCCTAATTGATCATGGTGAATAATATTTTTAATGTGTTGTTGAATTTAGTTTGCTAGTATTTTATTGGGGATTTTTGCATCTATGTTCATCAGAGATTGACCTATAGTTGTCTTTTTGTTGTTTCTTCATCTGATTTTGGTATCAGGGTGATACAGATCTTATAGAATGAATTTGGAATTATTCCTTCCCTTTGATTTTTTGGAATATTTAAAACAGGGTTGGTATTAGTTCTTTGAATATTTGGTTGAATTCAGCAGTGAAGCCATCGTGTCCTGGGCTTTTCTTCAAGGGGGAGACTTTTTATTTCCGCTTCTATCTTGACACATTTTATTGGTTTATTTAGGTTTTGGATTTTTTCCTGCGTCAATCTTGGTAGGTTGTATATGTCCAGAAATTTATCCATTTCTCTCTGGTTTTCCAATTTATTGGCATATAGTTTCTCATAGTAGTCTCTAATGATCCTTTGGATTTCTGCAGAATCAGTGGTCTCCTTTTTCATGTCTGATTTTATTTATTTGCGTCCTCTCTCTTTTTTTCTTAGTCTGGCAAAGGTGTGCCAATTTTGTTTATCTTTTCAAAATGCCAACTTTTTTCATTGATATTTTATATTGTTTTATTGTCAATTTTATTTATTTCTTCTCTGATCTTTGTTATTTCTTTCCTTCTACTAATTTTGGGTTTGCTTTGGTCTTGTTTTTCTAGTTTTTTGAGATATATCATTAGTTGTTTATTTGAAGCTTTTCTACTTTTTTGATGTAGGCACTTATTGCTATAAATCTTTCTCTTATTACTGCTTTTGTTGTATTCTGTAGGTTTTGGTATGTTGTGTTTTCATTTTCATTTGTTTCAAGAAATTGTTAAATTTTCTTCTTAATCTCTTCATTTATCCACTGGCCATTCAGGAGCATACTGTTTAATTTACTTATTTTTGTATAGTTTCCACTATGTCTCTTGTTATTGATTTCTAGTTTTTCTCCATTGTTCTCAGAGAAAATACTTGGTAGGATTTAATTTTTTAAGACTTCTTGTTTTTTGTCCTACTTAATGGCCTATTATTGAGAATGATCCATGAGCTAAGGAGAAGAATTTGGATTCTGCAGCTGTTAGATGACATGTTCTCTAAGTATATATTATATTCATTTGGTCTATAGCACAGATTAAGTCCAATGTTTCTTTGTTGATTTTCTGCCTGGATGATTTGTCCAATGCTGACAATGAGGTGGTGAGGTCTCCAACTGTTATTGTACCGGGGTCTGTCTCTCCCTTTAGCTTTGATGATATTTGCTTTATATGTTTGGGCATCCCAATATTGTGCCACTCTCTCTGGCCTGTAAGGTTTCCACTGAAAATCTGTTGCCAGATGTATTGGAGCTCCTCCTATGTTATTTTTTTTCTTTTTCTTGCTTCTCTTAGGACTTGTATTTATCAATGACCTCTGAGAGCTTTATTATTAAATGCCGTGAGGTAGTCTTCTTTGGGTTAAGTCTGCTTGGTGTTCTATGATGTTCTTGTACCTGAATATTGATATCTTTATCTAGGTTTAGAAAATTATCTGTTATCATTTCTTTGAATAAACTTTCTACCCTAATCTCTCTCTCTCTCTCTCTACTTCATCTTCAAGGCCAATAACTCTTAGAATTGCCATTTTGAGGCTATTTTCTAAATCTTGTAGGTTTTTTAAATTCTTTTTTCTTTTTTCTCTTCTGTGTATTTTCAAATAGCCTGTCTTCAAGCTCACCAATTCTTTCTTCTGCTTGGCCAATTCTATTGTTGAGAGATTCTGATGCATTTCTCAGTTTGTCAATAGAATTCTTCAGCTCTAGAATTTCTGTTTGATTTATTTGTATTATTTCAATCTCTTTGTTAAATTTATCTGATAGGCTTCTGAATTCCTTCCTTATGTTGTCTTAAATTTTATTGAGCTTCTTCAGGACAGCTATTTTGAATTCTTTATCTAAAACATCACCTATTTCCATCACTCCAGGATTGGTCACTGGTACCTTATTAACCCTGTTTGGTAATGTCCTGTTTTCCTAGATGTTCCTGATGCTTGTGGATGTTCATCCATGTATGAACATCTTTGCAATCTGAACTTGTTTGTACCCATCCTTGAGAAGGTTTTCCAGATATTCAAAGGGAATTGAGTGTTGTAATCTAAGTCTTTGATCCCTGCTGCCGTATCAGCACTGGGGTTGTCCCAAGCCCAGTAATGCTGTGACTCTTGCAGATTCCTGGTGTTATCACCTTGGTGGATTTGGGTGAGATACAGAATTCCCTGGATTTCCAGACAAAGTCTCTCACTTTCTTCCTTCACTCTCTGTGTCAGGCTGCTAGAGTTGAGGTAGGAATGTCATGGTTACTCCCTTGTAGCCACCAACTCCAGGTCACATCTGAAGCCAGCCCAGTCTCATCCAAAGCCCCTGGTGACTGTTGCCTGGCTATCTCTGATGTTTATTCAAAGCCCCAGGGCTCTTTAATTAGCAGATGGTCCCTGCCAGGACTGGATCCTTCCCTTCAGGGAAGCATGTTTTCTTCTAGTTCAGAATAGGTCCAAAAATGTCTTCCAACAACTAAGGCTTAGACTCAGAGTCTTCAGGAGTCTGCTTGGCAATTTATTTTACTCTAGCTGAACTGGTACCCAAGTTGCAAAGCAAAGTCCTCTGAACAATTCCCTTTCATTTCCCCAAGTGGAAGAAGACTCCCTGAGCTAGTAGTTGGATGGGGGGTGGCACAAGCAATGGCTTGTCCACCATCACTGGTGTTTTCCTGGGTCATGTGCACCCCAAGTTCACAGTCTATGAGCCAGCACAGCCACCGGAATTTCCAAAGAACTGCAGCCTTTTGGGGCCAACTCCATTATGAATATACTCCACGCCTCAGGCTTCTTTTTGAAAGCTGTTGGTGGGGCTAGCTGGAACTCTGGTTTTGGAGTGGAGAATTCCTGTCTGTTTGGGCTGGTCTGAATGTTCCCTCTATAGGCACTGACAGAATTCTTCCCTGTGCTGTGTTTCCCTGTGTCAGGTTGACCCTGAGTTTCAGTGCAAAGTCCCATAATCACTTCTCTCTCCTTCCCCAGTACACACTGATTCTCTTTCCTCTCAGCGTACTGCCAAGATCCTGCTGGGGTCGGGGAGGTTGGTGTAGGCAATTCAAAATTGTCTTTTCTACCCACTTCAGTGCCTCTTTCTTTGATATAATGTTAAAACCAGGTAGGATGATTGCTCACCTGATTTTTGCTTCTTCTAAAGCTGCTCACTTGTGTGGATAGTTGTTGCATTTGGTGTTCATAGGGAGGGACATTTGGCCAAATTGCTTTGTCTCCTCCAAAGCTATATACAATTCCAATTAAAAATAAAGACACTTGGAAAATAATGAATTCCCTCATATGTCCTATGGTAATTAAAAATATTTTAATATAGTGAAAAAGAAATAATGACAAAAGAAATGATTCAATTGGATGTGCCCTGAGAAATTTCTCTTAATACTCTACGTAAGAAAAATATAAGAAAACTATATGGCCAGAATCAAAAATTTTCTTTATTTTAGATTTGATGTCACCATTAATCTGGGAAATAGAGAGCATAGAGCCGATTATAAGTTTTGTTAAGGATATCAAAGTGTGAATGATGGCATGGAATGGTTCATGAACAAGCATTTATTGAGAGTCTTTTGTGAGAGAGGAATGTTCTAAGAACTGTAATATGGTAGTCAGTAAAAGAGTACTGCCTTCATGAAATTTCTATTCTTGAAGGAGAAGAAAAACAATTAAAAATGAACACGAATATTTCTAATATGAGAAGGTCCATCACATACTGGACAAGAGCACAGATGTTTAGGACAAATTGCAAGGGCTTGAATCTTAGCTCTGCCACTTTGTATCTCTGCAGTCTTGGGCTAGTTCTTGACATTAGCATGCCTAAAGTTTCTCATGAGTAAAATGGATATAATAAAACTATCTCCCAGTGTTGTTATGAGAATTAAATGAATGAATATAAAGTGCTTAGAAAAATGTATCGAACACAATGTCATTGAAACACTTGCCATTATTTGTAATATTATGTATCAACTAGATATAAGAGGTGCAGGGAGAATTGAGAAATGAAAGAGGGTAGGGAAGGGTGTATGGTTATTTGATCGAGAGTAGTCCGGGAAGACCACTCTGATTAGATGACATTTGAGCAGAGGTCTAAAAAGGGTGATGAAAAAATCATGATGATATCTGGGAGATCAGAGAAGGCAGCAGAGACAAGAAGTACAAAGGAATATAGGCCATTCTAAGGATTTTGGTGTTTACTGCCATTGATGTGGAAAGACAGTAGAGGGATTTTGACACAGTTGAACATGATCTGACTTATGTTTTAAACAGATCACACTGACTGCTCTATGATGAATAGACTCTCAAGGGTCAAAAGAGGATGCTTATTGGGAGACTATTGCAACAGTGTGGGAGAAAGAATGGTGGATCAATTGGTCCAGGGTGGTGCCGGTGATGATATAAAAAAGCAAAAACAAAAATGAGAAAAAGTTGAAGTCTAAATATAGTTTGTAGGTAGATCTGATAGGATTTTCTGGTAGATAAGATCTGTGTTAAAAAAGAAAAGTCAGGATGTCTCCCAGGTTTTCACCCTGAGAAACTATAAGACTAGGATTCTCATTAACAAGAGAGGAAGACTAGTAGATGGACAACATTGGGGGCCCTTAAGAAAATATAAGTTAATGAACAAGAACACAATACTTAGTTTAGCAAAAATATATACTGAAAAATAGAAGTAGAAGATATATACAGATGTCTATAGACAGAAGTTTTGGAGGTTAAGCCAAGGATTTTATTTTGTAGATTAGAAGTATTTTAAATCTTTCTTTCTTCTTTTCTTTCTTCTTCCCCTCCTTCCTTCCTTCCTTCCCTCCTTCCTTCTGTAGAAGATTATTTTTGTTAACTTTTTCTCAGCACTTTTTAAGTTGGATACTTTAGCTTATTGTAAAATCAAGTATGATTTTTCATGTGAAGTAAAACTTACCATGTGAACAAAACAAAACCTATCATAGAAAGGCTTTTTTTTTCTTTGTACTCCTCTAGACAAAGTGCAGGAAACAGTGAAGAGCTCCTCTCTCGCCACTTGTGTCTTTTATCCACATCTAGCATCTACTTCTGAATTTTTAGACTATCACAGATAGCATCTTAAAAATTTGTAAAGTATATTGATTCAAATTCTCTATAAACTATCTTCTCAGAAGCATATTATTCTTGAGTTTCTAGGATTGTTTTCATTTATACTTTCATTAAAATAATTTCAAAACCTTTCAGTAAAACTGCTTTTTAATTTAAAATATAAAATCAAGTATCTTTATGACTTTCTCTTTAGAAATATTTCTAAAATCTATTGTTGAAAATCATAGAAATATAGTTTATAAAGTACTATGTTTAAAAGTTTAAAAGTAATCTCTTCAAAGATTAAAATTAGTTGACCAAATAAGGTTTGCCATGAAATAAGAAGGCAAATACTATAATTTGCTGTAGCATTTTTAAAAATGTGTGTCTTTGCTTATTATATCTTTTAGAGAAAAAACAACCTTAGAAACATAGCAAAATGCTCTATAAAATACTAATGTTAATAAAAAAGTAATATAGCATGTTGATATTACAAATATACTGATAGTATTATTTTACAAGTTTATACATATATATGAAATAAAATGAAATCCTGAATAATGCAGTCCATTATTTTGTAACAGATATCTAGATTTCTGATAGCTTTTAGAAACTTAAATCTATAATTACCACATTGATATGTATTTTCATTTAGATGAGTTTCTTATAAATCTTAGTGCAAAAAAGTGGAATGATTGTGTGACAGATATCTGAATATCAATAAATCCATTTAGAAAATTAATGATTAAGTTGATTATTCAAACATAGGGCCAAAAGTCTGCATAATGCTGGGACATATCGAATATAATGGCTTCATATATATTTACAAAAATAAAATGTTTTCAGCTTGGACACATTCTTAGTATCAAGTCAGTTACATGATTAACTAGATTCCAGGCCCTTTCCCACCACCATACTACGCCAGGACAAAATCTCCCTAGGAAAAATTAGAACAGAGTAGTAATACTGTGCAATTTGCAAATGGAAACATTCCTAAGATAATAAAGAGATGGTTATAGGATGTTAGGCAAAATATAATTTAGAAAAATCATACATACAATGGATAGTGGCTATCACATATTCAGCTATTTTTAAGTAATCTCAAAGAATGAGAACATGTAACATTTTAATGTATTTGTTGTCTGTTTAATCACATTTAAATAACTGAGAAGAAATTTTGATGAATAATTTACTGAAATAACCAGTAGACTGACAGTGATATATATCAATTTAGATTGGAAACACTGAACACTAATCATACTAAGAGGTCATTTTGTATTGGAAAAAAGAAACAGATCAGTAAAGAGTAAGTTCGGGAGTTCAACTGCTTTCATGACTTCTATACCTAATTTTCCTCCCTTGTAAAGTAAGAAGAACAATCTCCTAGAGTTTTTCTAAGTATTCAAAATGGCATATGTAAAACATTATGAATAGTTGCTGACAACTAGTAAATTACTCTTGTTTCGTACATGTTCATACTGGATAACATAACCCATGAAAGCAAGATGATTGGGTTGTTTATTAATCACACAGTTTGTCAAATTACTTTTAATTTTAACTAAATATGTATACCTTAAGTTTATTTTTCTCAATTTCTTAGCTACTCTTATCTTAAGATTTTTATTTACTACTGTGCTTTTCCATTTCCTATTGCAATGTTTAGACAAAAAGTGATGATAAATCACATACTAATTCACACTTAAATTAATTTCCAAAATTTACACATAAAATAGTTTCTCAACAAGTTTGAAAATATGGGATATATATTTGCAGAAGGAGGTTAAGTGATAAAGAGAGATCTCTTTCTAACATCAAGTATGTTTAAGAACTAAAGAACTAAAGTTAAAACAATAGCAATTCAATAAAGCCTGGTTAAAATACTATTTTTCAAAATATAATCCATAACTCTAGTTAATATCATCTATATAATAACAAACTTCATAAGCTAAATTCTATATGAAAAAAGTGATTTACAAATGCAAACTGAGTTTTAATTGAAATAGCTACCCTAAATTATCATAACTATCAATTTTATCCTTATACTTGAACTTTGCACTATATATCATGGATAGAGTCTTAGAATCTTAAGTGTAGTTTCATCCAAATAAAAATATTAATAGAAAAGCATATCTAAATACTCATCGCTGTCCTCTACATTAGCACTGGAGGTCGCCATATTAATTGATTGCTTGCATTGTGCTACCATTTATAAACTACTCTGTTCCAAGCCCTGTGCTATGCCCTGAGCAAAAAAGACATGTTCCCTGCCCTCATTGAAATGCAGACTAGAGGAGGAGTTAGGTACTAAACAATCATACAGATGTGAAAAGAAATGCATAGGATTTTATAAAACAAAGAAGTGAGGCAAAGACTTAAATCTCATTGAGTGGTCCAGAATTACCTCCATGAATATAGAACTTCTAAGTTGAGACCTGAAGGATGAGTCAGATTTTGTCATAGGAAGGTATTTTAGTCAGAAGGAGCAGCATGTGAAGAGGCCCAAAGTGCCTTTTGCAGGCTGAAAGTCATGCATTGCAACTTGAATGAAGAAAGCTCAAGGGTAAGTGGTGTGGAATGATGCTGGAGAGACTGGAAGGGGTGAGATAATACTGTGTCCTGCTATCCACACTAAGAAAATCTTAGCTTTGGACCACCATTTTGATATAAGTTTGTTTAGGCAGGCTGTAGTCAAAAACACATGCTGTGTTGTGGAGGTTCTAGAGACAGAATTTGTTTCATTACCATTTCCAGCTTCTAGAGGTTGCCCGCATTCCTCATCTCCTTCTGCTCTCTTTAAAACTATCACATTGTTTCTCTTTGACCTTCTTTTTCCATTATCTTCTCTCTCTCTCTCTCTCTCTCTCTCTCTCTCTCTCTCTCTCTCTCTCTCTCTCACACACACACACACACACACACACAGCCTGAAAGGATTCTTCACTTTTAAGGACTCTTGTCTTGAGATTGGGCTCACTATGATAATCCAGAATCCAGAAAACAATCTCTTTATCTTAAGGTCTATAACCTCAGTCACATCTGCAAAGTCTCCTTTGCTATGTAAGGTAACAGAGTCACAGGTTCCAAGGATTAGGTCATGGGTATCTTTGGGGCTCATTTCTGCCTGCTGCAACATCCCTTTAACTCAAAAATTACCTGGTGAGGAGAACTTTATGCTGTGAAGCAGCGCTTCCCAGACGTGAAGGGAAGGGTGGGGCGTCTCTGTGGTGCTAAGCTAAGTAGGCTGTCATGGGAAGACAAAAAGGCAACAATACATAGATAGGTAGGTAGATAGATACCTCTCTCTAAATCTCCATGCCAAGCTTCATCTACCTATCTGTTTATCTATCTGCCACTTATCTATCTGTTATCAAGGGGATGATAAAGAATGAAAGTATGGAAAGTGGAAGGATAACTGATCAGTGAATTTCTTGGTTCCCCTCCTCATGCATCTTTTTTTTTTATATATTGTTTTTTCTTTTTACTCAGACATGTTGAGACTCTGGATTGGGTTCTGGAGGATATGAGGGAGATCTGAAGTTTTCCAGAACTGGAGACAAAATGCGGATAATGTGGTTACTTGTTCCTCTTATAACCTTATGAAAAAAAAAAAAAAAAAAAAAAAAAACTCTTGCCAAAATGGAGTAGTGTGGCTATGGCAAATTATAAATGGCAGATCATGTGACTGGGCAATGATATGACCTGGGACAGGAGGCTCCCCTGCTCCCACTCCAATGGCTGGTATGATAATGTAGACTTTTTCATCAGTCCCAAGGGGCAGATATAATTCAGTCTATGATTAAGAGTCACTGTGCCTTTCAGAGGTATACATTGATAAGGGGCAAGAAGTATGTAGCAGAAGCAAAAAGTGAACATCTCCAAGGCACACATGGCTGATTTTCTGTGGGAGAAAAGCACAGAGAATTGTTGGTTGGCAGAAGACGATTGCTGATCTTCCCTGGTGACAACAGTGAGGACCAGGCTGTACTTGAGTGCTTAGAGAACAGACTGTGAGTTACTTGGGCAGAGGAAGCAAACAGAATAAGCATCTACCATTAAAGAATGGGCATTAAGAGTCTGTAGGAGCCAGAAAGAAGGTGCCAGAAAGCTAAGCACTAGGATTATACATAACGTTTCCTTTGGAAAAAGTTGCTACTTAAGGAAGGAGGAGAATGTGTTAGGAAGAAATTCTGATGGACAGAGTAGTTATAAAACTGAGCCTAAATTGAGAAGAAATAGAGAGAGAGAGAGAGGGAGAGAGAGACAGAGAGAGAGACCGCTGACTGTTTTGACACAAAGAGATGAATCACCTTCAGGGGACATGTTTACATGCCTCTCCAACTTACAATTCCATCGGTGAGAAAGGGGGCTCTAGCGCCAAATGAAATCTATTCTAGAAAGCAGACAGCTTTTTTCTTTTTTTTGCATATCTAAGTTGCAATGTGTTGACTCTGACAAACCCCTGCATGTGTAAAGCTCTCTTTTGAAAAATTGAAGTGGATTGAAAAATAAATTCTGACATAATCTTATATTTTGCAAGGTTAACAGTTGCCAATAGTACTACTTATTTAGTTCAAGGATAGTTTAGTATTTTATTTAAAAGAAGTTTCCTCAATCTTTGCTCCTTAACTACATTCTGTGTCAACAGCTGTCATTTCAGTTTTTGTTATCAGAGTTGCTTCTACAAATTGACCTTGAATGAGTCATATTTCCTCATCCAACTAGATTATAAAGCTTCGAACAAACAAAGCTACTTTTTATAATGAACACTTTATATCCAAATGCAACATGCATTTTATTTCATCATAAGATAGAACACTGGATTTTCCTGTAGAGTTACTTTTTATATTGTTTAGTTAAATCACCTCATTTTTGGATAAACATTAGACTATTTTACATTGCATATTAAATTTATTTTTAAACTTTTGATGATTTAAAATTATTAATGCTGTGATATTTATAAATTTTAATTTACCATGTTTTCCCTTGCACGGATTTATCCAAAATTTTGCGATTTTTTCTTCTCTAAATTGCCAGAGTTAAAGGAAATATCAAAATGGGGAGGACAAGAATTTCTAAGATATGCCCAGGTAGCAATATAAAATAAATGTTCATTTTTTTCAATACATGATTTATTTAGTGGACATGAAGTGTATAATTTGAAATCTTCAACTTGCCTTAAATAAGATCCTAGAGCCTTAATTGGACTACTTTCATCGCACTAAAAATCTTGCAAAGTCTCTTATTTAAATATAAATTAATTCTATAAGACAAAGTGAGAGAGATAAAATTTTATCTAACAGATTAGTGGGGATGTCCTGTAATCATTACACTAAGCTTGCCTATTCTGTTGGTTGACATCAAAACACTCAGTTGGATGAGGTACGACTTGCAGACCTATCAGAAGTACCAAAAAAGAGGCCCCTCTATCCAGTAAGACCTGCTCTTTGAAAGCAGGTGAAAGGACAATGGAGAATGGGAACAAGTGCTACCTGGTCCTGCAAAATCATTAATAACATTTGAAGACAAGTTCACCCTCAGTGATGCTATGCAAACACTGTGAAAATGAAGTTATTGACTTAATTTAATCAATGCTCGCACGTCTTAACAAAGATTGTTTCAAAATATGTTTGTGTATGTATATTTCTATTGGTGGAATTCCCTAGGAGAATCGCCTTTTGCATTTTGCATTCCGAGTCCTCCTTATATCCTACATACTAGAAGGAGTTTTTCTTCCTCTGGCCATGATAGTAACCAAAGTGTTTTTACCCCCATAATATTCTGAAATTAAAAAAAAAAAAAAGTATACTCTAATTTAGTTGAATCCAAGTAGGTCTTTTATTAAAATCAAGTAAAAGATACCTGATTTTGACTTTAGGAATAAATGCTATGTTTGAAGTAAAAAAGTGTGACACCTTTGGACTACATATTATGTGTCAATGGATTATTTTTTCATGGACAGCTCAGCCTTGAAATATCTACCGCATTTACTAACCAAACTCAAGAAAGCTCCCCTTGGTGGCTCTTTCTAGGAGCAGCCATGCCATGCCATTCCAGCTACCTCTTCTACTCTCCTACATGAGACAGATCAGATTTTCAAGAGCACACAGGCTGCAGAATGGTTCTATGCCCCTTGCTCTATTTCCAGAAGTCTAAGCCATATCCTGACTTAGCTAGTGAGAAGGTGAAATCTATTTCCCTTTCTGGCCCAGTTTTTCTCTGCCACTGACCCTTCTCTCCACTTTAGAGATATGGTTGGCTGGTATTAACAAGCCAAAGAAATGGTGTTGTCTGTGAAAAGCCCATTCACTTAAATGAAAAAACAAAACAAAACAAAATCCATCTTTATAATTAGAATATTAGTCTTCAATTTGATTAAGAAATTGTACATGTGTACCTGTGCATTTTAGGGGACTAGGAAGTCAGCAATATCTGTGCGTCTGGATAAGTTCATGTGTTTACTCACTTTGGAAAAGTTAACTCAATTTATCTGAGCCTCAATTCTAATCTATTAAATGATGAGTAGTTCAGTGTCACTAATTTGGATGGTTGTGAATATTAAATAATATAATGATAATAACTAACATTTATTGAGCACTTAGTGTCCCATTTTACCTCACCAAAAAAATCTGTAGTTAAAATGAAAAAATGAGCAACTTTTATAACTTGAAAACCCAACCTTTGTGCAAGTTAGACCAAATTCTGAACTACCAAACACATAAGAATAAATCAGTAACCATAGAATATTTTAGAGTTGTAAGCAAGTGCCACTGGATATTCTCTTAGACATGCAGTTCAATCACTTATATCAGGTCAACTGATATTTTTAACAGTTCTGCTATATAAAGTCTGTGACTATACCAACAAGATTTGCAAAAGCAGAGAGCATAGAAAATTGAAAAAAGAGATTCATTTTTATGGTTCAGATATATTATAAAAACCTTGACCAGAAGATCTCCAGAAAGTAAGGAGGGATTTGCAATTTTAAAGTTTATTATCCAATTCAGAATCCTGTGTAGAGTACTTGATTAAGGAGATAAGGCTACTCTAAAAGGCAGAGAGTCTAGTTAAACAAGCAGTAGGCGTCCAGTGTCACCATATGCACTATAAGTAATATTCTTTATAAATCCTTGCATGACTCAGTGGATTAGGCTTTCTCTTTCAAAAAAACTATAATATCTCCAAGATATTTAACACCTAGCCCAATTTGAACTTCTAATTAACTAACTTCTCATAGGAAAATTTAAAAATATATATTTTTCATGAAAATATATTAAAGTGGTTTGTTAGCACCTACAAAGATTAGTACCTCAAATCAAAAGCATTTTGCCTCATAATCAACATCTAAAAATGAAAAATTTGGCTTTCTAAATATAAACAGATATTTGATGAATTCTCAGAACATACTTATTAAATAGATTAAAAAGAGATTTTTGTAAAAGAGAGATGATTCCAAAAAGCTGACAACTTTTTTTAGAGACTGAAGTGTTTAGATACCCTTCTATATAGATCATTTGGAAGTAAAGAACTCAAATGTCCATATCATAAAAGAGCAACTTCATTTTATTTTTGCATTTTTTATACACTCTCCTAATCTAAGCAAAACTATTTTAAGTTTGATAATTTATTTATTATTAGAGAAAATAAACTGCAAAAAAATGCAGATTTGAGACAACTGTCTTTTTTTAAGGAGTTTACAATCTTTAGCCATTAGTTTAAACACAAAAACACAATCAGTTCAGCATGCCAAACAAGGCACGCCAGCATGAAGGTAGTTCTTCACCCCATGAAAAGCAGTGTGATCACCTACTGTCTAATCAGCTTCATTTTACATAAATTAATTATCTTCAGTTTGAAGACTCTGGGGTTCTATTGTGAGCAAGCAGCATTCTCCATTCTGCACTCACGTTATCTTAGGATATTATCTTATTGAAGCACTTAATTCAATTGACATTGTTGACGTTAACTTCAAACATAAGCAATTTCTACAGAATAATAAGAAAAACCTGAGCATCATATATACTTTTCTGAGACTAAGTGCTATAGACTGAATATGTGTGTCCTCTTCCCTAGTTCATATATTAAAATCCTAATCCCCAGTGTGATAATATTAAGAGGTGGAGCCTTTGGGAGGTAATTAAACCATGAGGGTGGAGTCTTGATAAATGAGATTAGTGGCCCAGTAAAAAGGTATGAGAAAGTTTACCTTCTCTCTCTGTTCTCTGCCATGTGAAAAATACAAGAAAACAGCCATCTGCAAACAGGCTTTCACCAGACACCACATCTGCTAGTACCTTAATCTTGGACTTTGCAGGATATAATATTGTAAGAAATAAATATTTATTATTTAAGCCACTCATTGTATTATTATGGCATCCTGAACTAAGACAAAGGTAATTATGTCATTGTCTATGGATAGAAACTTGGGAAAATACATTTTTATATACAGCTCTAACAATGAATCTTTTATAGACTTAAAACCAATGTCACCCAAATTAATAACAAGCACAACAAGTGCCCAGGTCTTGGTTTATAATACCATTATTTAACAAAAGCAACAAGACTCCTTAGCTGATTCTAAGGCTTGGGGATATACAAAATGAGACTGGAGCGTCTTGTAGGCAGTATAAGAAAGTAAGAAAGTTTATAAAAACAAACACACACAAAGACCTCAATGATGGAACATGTCGAGTGACGCAGAGCCAACTATAAGTGCTCCTAATGGCGAAAGCTGGAAACAATTGAGTAACTAACTAAATAATGTAGTATTGGATTGCAACACACAGTGTAAAATAAATATCTCTGAGCCCATACTAATATAAATAATTAATTGAATAAATAAATAAATGGGGAAAAAGAGATAAATCTCTCATGCAGAAAAATTCCAAAAAATACACGTAGGTACCTTGTATCCAGTGTAATGCATGCAGATACCATGATTTAGGAGGGAGAGCACTGTATGAAAAGGGGGAAGAAAGGGTAAATTTACAATGGAGAAACCTGACAAATGCTACCTCACCCAGGTGATCGGTGTCAACATCAGCAGTGATGAGTCATGTTGATGCTATGTCCCCTCCGCATGATGTGTGTGACGACAACGGCACTTCGCCTCTGTGCTCTTCCTCCCAAAAACTCATAATGCCAGTGTAATAATGCGAAAAACAGACGAATTTCCATTAAGAGATATTCCACACAATACTTAACCACTACTCCTCAAAAATGTCCCTGTTGTCAAAACCAAGAAAATTCTGAAGAACTGCCACGGCCAAGAGGAGCCTAAGGAGACATGAAAACTAAATGCAATGTAGTGTCATAGATGCGAACAGAAAAAAGGACATTAGATAAAAGTAAGAAAATATGAATCAAGCATGAACTTTAGTTAATAAGAATATATCTATATCGGTTTATTAATTTAACAAATGTATGATATAATATAAGATGTTGATAGTAAGGGAAACTTACTTGAATGTGGAGTTTATGGCAACTGTGTACTGTCTTTGAAGTTTTAAATCTAAGCCTCCTCCTAGGCCCATCTGTGTACTTCCCTGTAAAATCCAGTTTCGGCAAAGAACCTGCTAAGTCAGTTTAGTGAGAATTCCTTACTCTTGGTATCTGATCAGGTTCCTCATCTTTTACCATCCTCCAAGTAGTATCTGATTTGCTCTGGCCTGTATTCAGCAAGAATCCCATTAGATTCCTTTAGGCAGAATCCCCCTTACTCCTGATGTTGATTCTTAGTAATGTTCCAACCTTGCTCCTTAGCTATGAATTCCCAGTTCTCCACGCTTGGAGTTGAGGACAAGCAATCTCTCTCCCTTGCTACAAAATCCCTTTGCAGCCATTCCTATGCCGATCACAATGGTCCTGAATCGACTCGCTCTTATTGTGCTTTAACAAGTTATTGAATGTTTTTTTCTTTAACGGTTTCGAATTACTAATACTTTTCATCAGTAGAAGTGTAATGGTGATCTCAAATTTATGAATGTTTGTCATTGTTCATGAGCCAAATATAATTCACACTTTAGCTCTTATGCTTAATTATAAAATTATCGAGAATAACATTGAGGTATGCAAGATTGTTTATTTTGGCAGACTGTCCTTTTATAATTTAGCCTCACCTGCTGTTTCAGCTTCATCTGCAATTACTCCAATTGTCATACAAATCCACTTTTTCTTTAAAACTGTATTCTATCTCATAAAATATACATACGCTCTACCCTCTACCAGGAATACTCTTCCCATCTTCCAAGTTTGGAAATTTACTATTCTCATTTCAGACTGAAACTGTAAAAAATCCAATATGATCTCTGGCAAAAACATGTGGTCATTAATAAACATTTATAAATTTATTTCCAAGTGCCATTATGCAAGTCTAGCCATATCTTTCATGAGTCCAAACTTTCCGAGATATAAGTGTTCAGAAATGCCTTAAGTTCTTCTTTAGATTATCCATTTTAATTTTCAAAAAGAATTAAAATTAAAAATGAAAAACTATATAGAGTCATTGTGTTTAATCTTCTTTTGCAGCTGACTATGGTTTTAAAGAAATTAAGCAATTTGTCTAATGTCATAACAATAGAAAATGAAGAAACTTGTTCAAACCCAGGTATTTTTTATTGTGAAACTCATGTCCTTAACCTTTACACTATGGCGTGGTTTATTCACTCACTTAACAAATGTGAGTGGAAATTTTACTATATGTATCAGATACTGCCAGGCATTGGGATATAGCGATGAACAAGACAAGACCTGGGAAAGGTAGCAGAAGGTAGGGATGGTTAATGGTGCAAAAATATATTCAGATGAATAAAATGAACAATATTTTATAGTACGATAAAGTGACTATAGTCCACAATAAGTTAGGGTATACTTTAAAATAAGTCAAAAAGTGGAATTGGAATGTCTCTCACACAAAGAAATGATAAATGTTTGAGGCAATGGATACTCCAATTACCCTTATTTGATTAATTACACGTTGCATGTCTGTATCAAAACATCACATGTACCCTATAAAGATATACAACTATTATGTACCCATAATAATTAAAAAATAAAAAAGTTTAAAAGGTCTGAAAAAACAACTACCCACTCAACTAGAATTCTCTAGACATAGTCCCCTATTAAGTTAGAAAAGAGAATATAGCAACCTTTCACAGAAATGTCCTTACAGAGTGATGTTTTAAAGTTTGGCTTAACTTTAAGAGCATTGCATTTTTTCACAGTTATGCCAATTGTTAAATAATGTCCCAGTTTCAAATCGGCTCTTCTATAGTACATTGTCAGCTTTGTGATAAGAGGACTGTGACTCCGCAACCCCCATTTCTCCTTTGCCACCTGACTTAATCTAAGGATGTAACCAAAGGGAGTACTGGGAGGCTGGAAGCCTGGAAAGGAGAGGGAGGAAGGAAGCTTCCTGTTGGCTTCCTCTGTCCTTTTTGTTTTGATTTGTTTTCTCTTCCACTTCCTGTCAGTATCACCCTTGTAATATTTTTTTAACAGTAGTTTATTGCAGTTTTCCATTTTCCAACCATTACAGAACCAGCCTCATGAGCATTCTCAGAGATGACAGTCTCAGCTAGCTGGAGTCCGCTTGGCAAGGTCTGGGGCCCAGATCCAGGGATCCTTCTCCCAAATATTTAAAGTAGCAATGATTCTAACACTTCCTTTTGGTAACTGCTTTCCCAGCGTTTCAAAATTGGTGTGATATTTCTGTGTTCCATGTCTGTCTTTATTATTCTTCCATATCTACTTAATGATTTTTTATTAAGTTTATATTGAATTAATATAAAAAATCATTAAGTAGACATGGAAGAATTAAAAAGACAGACATGGAACACAGAAATATCACACTAATTCAGTTCAGTTAAAATGACTGGCATCGTTTTTCTTTTGTGTGCTTTTATTGATCCAAGAGTTGTGTTTCAAAGTTTGGTTTGGTTTTAAGAATATTTTTCTTACACTAATTTTTTATGTTATTTATTTCTAGAAAACTGCATGAATACCTGTTTCTCTTTTTACCCCAGCAACCTAAAAATGATCCAAATATGTAGTGAGAATGTATATATTACATAGAGACATCTATTAATTCTACTGAAATAGTTGTCAATGACCTAAACCATTGCCCATATGGAGCGTTTGATATCAAAAAAGAACGTTATGGACCCAAAAAAACAGAGAAACAAGCTCAATTTTGGTACCAATATGACTTATCAATATCTTGATTATCAGGACGAAGCTTGACTATTTATCACATAGTCGAATCCATAGACTACACTACCAACATACTATCAAACTCCTTTAAATTGTATGTTATCTAATTGGGAAGATGACAACATGGACTTTCACTAGTTTATAAGAATACATGCTATTTTTAAATTATATAATCCAAAGCAGTTTAAAGACCTCTTGTGAAATTATTACATTGACTTCTTAGTTTTCCTGCATGGCTGTGCTAATTATATTTTAGTCTTTCAAGCATATGCTATAATTTAGTGCACTGGCATATAAAATTTTATGTAAGATTCAGTGTTCATAATACTCTCTTAGGAACCACTGTACCACAGAATTTAAACTAATAATGCTGAAAAGGATGTTTACCTTCAAGATCCCTGTGGCACTTTAAAAGATCAATCAACTTGGCACTTTTGAAAATTTAAATTAAATTGATGATGTCTCATTACACTTTCTTTGATGATTATGATTGCATAGAAGCAGAATATAAATCTTAAGGAAACTAGCTCTGAAAAGCTAACTAATAGAAAACATGATAGATGCTGAATGTAGACATTGTGACTTTTGTTCATCACTGATAGACTAATTAATCATTTTAATTTTCCTTTCACTTATATCTGAAGTACATCTTATGAAGGAAAAATATATTTAAAATAAAATCAAAAGAAATGTAGCTGACTTTTGGATATTAAGAAATATGTGTTTACTTACAGTAGTAATTTACTATTCACATAATTTTCAGAGTAGTCTAAAATTATTTGACTTGTAGATAATAAACTACAGCATAAATATCAGCATATATCTACATTTTCTGCATATCAATATAAACATGAAACTATATTTTTAAAACAAAAATAATTATCGACCAATATTATAGTTAGAACAATTAACATTTTATAGCTATCACTTAATGGCAATTTCTTCCTTTACATTTTTATATATAGTGCGAAGAGAAAAATTAATTCTCTGAATTGATACAAACAGGGCATTTTCTAAAAGGTAATATCCATTCTTGATTTCAAAACATAATAAATTGGGAATAGAATTACATTTTCTTTACTTAAGATATGCATTTTCAAATTCCACTCTATATTTTAATAAATATGAGCAGGATTACAACCTTACAATTTGAAGCTCCGCTAATTAAAAAAAAATATGATACAATTATAAAGTGAAGTTAAATGAAGGTGCAAAACAAAGCCGGGTGTGGTGGTGCATGCCTGTGGTCCCAGCTACTTGGGAGGCTGAGGCGGAAGGATCTTTTGAGTCTATGTTGCCATGCTGGGTAACACAGTAGACACAATCTCTAAAAAAAAAAGGGAGGGGGGGGGAATCATTTAATCATTTGCATCCAGTACCTACTGTGCATATTATGGCAATAAAGGATAATGTTTAGAGTTGGGACAATAAAACTGATATATTTAGAAAGAAATTTATCAGGAAATAAGCAATACCAGTATGAAGAAATAAATAATAGTTTATTGATAAGCATAGACCATGAGAGGCAATGAAAGAACCAAATAATGTAAATTCTATTCTAATGGGATTGTTTTTTAATTGGGCAGAGTCTACCTGGAAAAATACATGGTTTCTACAGCGTGCACAACTTCCTGACGCCCGCCCCTCGCGGGGAGGAGCAGTTCTCACGCACCTGGCCCTGCGGTGTCCAGCAGCCAGCAGCTTCCCGGGCTGGTTTGCAGCCTCCGGTGAGAAACCATCTTTTACACAGAATTCCCTTACACCAGCGCAGGTGTTGAAACTCTATGGCCTGTATGCCAAATCCAGTCCACCAGGTGTTTTTGCAAATAAAATTGTATTGGCACCTCACCATGCCCATTTATTTAGTCAGTTGTACTGGCAACTTTCCTACTGCGACTGCAGAACTGAGTAATTGTGACAGAGACTGTATGCTCCACAAAGCCTAAAATATTTGCCATATGGCCCGTTATGGAAAAATTCATAACTCTTGCCCTAGAGGGTGAAGTCCCAGTGAGATTCACAGGTCAGATCTCCAGTAGGTTCTGCAGCTGCATCGCCATAGTGACTTCTCTGCGGGGGACCGGGTCGTGGCTGTGCTCTCTCCAGCAAGGTCTGGAGCAAGCAGGGAGGGCGCTTCCCGGGCACTCTCTCGGCCCTGCAAGGGTGGCTGCCCCTTTAATCTGCAATCCCAATGTTCTATGGGGTTCTCTGTGGTTCTAAGTAGCCAGTCTCTCATTGCTCTCATTCCCTGATATAGTTAATCATTCTTCATATTAACCTTTACCTGTTCAAATTATTCTATTCTGCCTCTTCCTCATGGGACCCTGATTAACATACGATGAATATCATTTTTTTCTTTCTTTCCTTTTAATTTCTATGTGTCTTTTATTTAAAGTGAGTTTCCTAAAGAAAACACATAATTTGTTCTTTCTTAAAAATATATATACGGTCTAACCATCCATGCCTTTTAAGTGAGGGGTTTGAGCACACGTTTTTAGTGTAATTTGTTAATATGGTTGAAGTTAAGTATATCATCTTTCTGTTTTCTCTTTTCTCCAGGTGCTATTTGGTACTTGTTTCCCTTTTTTCTCTACTTTCTTTTGGATTAATTGAGAATATGTTGGACTCCATCTGGCTCTGATTTTGAGTTATTATTGTTTAATTATAATTATTTTATATATTTGGTACAGTTTTCTAGTTACATATAACAGGAAGAAAAATCCAACTACATCATAGCTGAAGGTTCAAATCCAAAAAGAATTTTTTATTATATTTTTATTTTTATTGGATTTGTATAAAATTATTGAAATTTCATATAAAAGGGTAAATATTTAAAACAGAAATAAATAATAAATGAATTAATAAATGCCAAAATTATGGAAAAAGAAGAACAATTGGAGATCATGCTGCCTTAAAATTTGTAGCAATATGTTAGAACATAGGATAAAGCCACTAATCAGTTTGCATTGTATAGGACCAGAATAACATATCATTCCATTTAACTGAATATAGAATCCAGAATGAGAAAACAGTATTTTTGGGAACTTCATAGATAATAAAGGTGGCGGTTTTTAATGGGAAATAATTTGTTGCTTGTTGCTGGTACAACTGATTGTACAAATGTAATAAAATGAACTTTGACCTTTATCTCTACCTTATTTATAATAATAAATTTGAAATAATTTTTTTGAAATAATCTTTACCTTATAAAGATTTATTTTCTCAAAATTACATAATTTTTTTCAAAAAATAAGACCTAATATAAACTAGAGTTTGGAGGGGTGTTGCTAACTCTTATTAATTCAGCTGGGCTAGGTTTGGCTGCTATAACAATCCTAAAACCTCAATGGCTTATAAAAATAAAGGTACCATGTTATATTTTTATCACTGGTTTTCTGGGGCTTTTATCCCAACCTGCCACCAAAGCTGATGTGACAATAACCATCATAAATGATACTGGCTTCTGTAACTAGTTCTAAAACTTTCTCCTAGAAATGAGACTTGTCTTTTCTGCCCATAGTTTTTATTGGCCAAAATAAATTACATGCCAATGCCTAACTTTAATAAAAAAAAAAAAAAAAAAAGAAGAGTGGAAAGTAAAGTTCTAATGCACACCAAGAAGGGAAAAATAGAAATAATTGTTCAATACTTCTCATGGATACCTCATAAACAAACCTGGAACCTACTTTAGAAAACTGTTAAAGAAAATAAAGATATTATTGACTCTAGAAATTTATATTTATGTATATTTGAATCACTATATACCCTAAACAAAGTCAATAGACAAATGATAAATTTGAAAAATTATATAATAGATAATTTATCATTATTATCTCTAATGAACAAAGAGTAATTGTAAGCTGACAAGAAAAAGATGCAAATGCTTACAGCTCTATCAAAATTGGACAAAAGATAACAATAAAGAGGCCCTAAGGATCAAATCCAAATATCCAGTAAATACATATAAAGAATCTTAAGTTTACTCTCAGCAAAGATAATGCATCAATTGTTAATGAGGTGTTCCATCCCATCTGGATGAAAATAACATAAAAAGAACTATGCACCAATGCCTGGTGGAGATATGAAGAAAATTTGCTGACAGGAAAAAGAAATGTTAGCACCTTATCAAAAAGCGATATCTTCCTATTAAAATTAAACATATATCACATATAAAGCAGAAATGTTACTCTATGAAACCTATTCCACAGGACTGAAAGCAATAACTGAGAAATGCCTATTGCTGTAGACTGAATTGTGTCCCCTCAAAACGCATATGCTGAAGCCCTAACCCCTAGTATGTGACTATATTTGAAGATAGGGCCTTTAAATAAATATTTAGTTCATTAAATATGAAATGTCTGATTTAAAATAAAAAGTGTAGTTTATTGTGTCTTAAACAAGAAGCAGTACAATTAAGCAAAGTATGCATCTAAACTACCAACCCAGTTTTGCCATCTCAACAGTAGCTTGTTTATACCAGCAGTGAAGAAGCCTGGAGAGCGAATGGCGATGAAATCGCAAAAGGCATTTTCCACAGCTTGTCGAGAATTGAATATTTTTCCTGGCAAGAAGTGACCCAAACCCTGGAAGAAATGATAGTCAATTGGTGCAAAGTTTGGTGAATATGGCAGATGACAGAGAGTTTCCAAGTCTAGCTGCTGTAGTTTGAGTAGCGTTGTTTGTGTGACATGTAGTTGACCAAGAGGATTGGCCTGTCTCTGTTGACCAATATCAGCTGTTTAATTGTAAGCATCCTCATTATTTTTTCCAAATGTTCGCAGTAATGAATTGACCAGGTCTCATGAGGCTGTAATGGATAATACCAGTGCTGGGCCACCAAACAGAACACCATTAGCTTTTTTTGGTGAATATTCAGTTTTGGACAGTGTTTCAGCACTTCATTTTCACCCAACCATTGTGCTGAATGCTTGAAACTATTTTTCATTACATGTAATAATATGACATAGAAATGATTCACGTTTATGTCATGACAGCAAAGAAAGGCAAGCTTCGAGATGATTTCTCTTCTGACGCTCATTAAATTCATGCAGAATTCTTCTATTCAGCTTCTTTATCTTGCCAATTTGTTTCAAATGGTCCAACATTGTTGGAATAGTAATGTCAAACTTTGCTGCTAATTCATGTGTAGGTCGAGATGGATGCACTTCCACTACAGCTTTGAGCTCATCATTATCCACCTTGGTGTCAGGTCGCCCACGTGGCTCATTTTCAAGATTAAATTCAGCAGAATGGAACTTCTCAAACCATCAACGTACTGTGCATTCATTAGCCACATCCTTCCCAAACTCTTTGCTGACATTCTGAACTATCTGCATTTCATTTGTTCCACAATGGAACTCATATTTGAAAATAACACATATTTTGACTTATCCATGGTTTCACAAACATTTCTCTAAAGAAAATTTTAAAGATAATCACAAGCCAAAACTTGTGTTTGAAAGACTGAGGATGTACTTTCACAATAAAAATAAAACAAGAAATGTCAAAGTGAAATGTTAGAGATATCAACTGTCAAACCTAGTACTTAAGGAAATTGGACAATTCATACTTAGTAACTTTAATAAGTTTATATGAGGTCATAAGGGTGGGACTGTGATCCAATATTACTGGATCGTTATAAGAAGACAGACACCAGGGTTGTGACACCAGGGTTGTGACCACAGGTGGACAAGGCCGTGTGAGGACACAGCAAGAAGACAGCCATCTATAAGTCAAGAGGAGAAGCCTCAGGCAAAACCAAACCTACAGACAACCTGATCTTGGAATTCCAGCCTCCAAAATTGTGAAAAATAAATTTCTGTTGTTTAAAAGCAACACAGTCCATGGTATTTTGTTATGGCAGCCTTTGCAGACTAACACACCTGTGCACATACACAAAGATGTCTATTGCAGTATTGTCTATATTAGTAAAAAAACTTTAAAAAGGAATATACATCTCTAGGAAAATTGCTGCAAATATTATGGTATATTCACTTTATGAAATATGATAGGGAGCTTATGAGGAATATTTATATCTATACTCCAGGTGTTATGATTAGAATTTAACTAAGCATTTTTGAGAGACAATATATAGATGTAGAAAAATACTTATGATCTGATCTGGTCTGATTTTTGTAAGCTTCTATAAAAATAAACTATCTTTAAAAAGAATATGTGTGTATTTTTGTATGATTTTGCTTCCTCCAAGAAGTCTTCCTTTATTCCACAAATATGGGTAAGCTTTCACATCTATGCATATACCCATGAGGAATGACTCTTACTTAATCAGTTGTGCAATTTTCAAAGGCTAATAAATGAAGAAAAATAAGAAGTTTAAAAAAATCTGACTATGTGTATTCTTCAAAGTTGCCATGAAAATATTTGTGACAGAAGCTGGATTTGTATAGCAATAGTTTATTATTCTTTGAACAACAATAAACTAGGGGTTTTTATTTATCTTTGTTTGAAAAATTCAGAGGTCAAAGGTCAAAAGGCAGTACTTACAAATTTATAAAGATAAATTTTGACTAAACAAATTAAAGAATTCTTGGGAAGATAATTTTTATTATCATCTCTTAATGTCAGTAAAATTAGTAAATTTATAAAATTAGTTCTAGCTAGAAAGTTATATACTATATTTCATAGGAAAATGCAATTATATGAGAAGAGACAATGTATTATGAAATTTATTTTATCATCCAACAATTTTGATTTATGATGTTAACAAATAAGCACTCTATCAAGGAGAAACTTCATCCTTCCCCGAGGGTATCCTGGTAAAGAAATCAGCAAAAACCACTTCAGATGAAGTATTTTAAAGACAAAAGAGAAACAGAGGGAGAAAGAGAGAAAGAAAGAGAAAGAGGGAGAGAACAAATGTTCTGTTCACAAAATTTTAATCCTCATATAATAAAAAATGGACTCACAAAAATAAAGACAAGTGATAGCATTAAGTGCAATGACTTTTTTTACACTGCTTTTGAGCTCATCTATTTTTTCCTGGTTAGTATACTCTTGTTCTAAAATTTCTATTTGGTTCATCTTCATATCTTCTCTTTCTCTTCATTTGTTTTTTTTTTTTTTTTCATTTGTTTTGACCATTTCACAATTGCTCATTGAAGCATTTTTATGACAACTGCTTTAAAATCATCTTTGGATTATTGTAACATCAATATCATTTTGGTGTTGGCACCTATTGATTGTCTTTTTACATTCTGTTCGAGATCTCCCTGGTTCTCAGTAGAACAAGTATTTTCCACGGAAGCCTGGATATTTTGAGTATTGTGGTACAAGACTTAGGGTCATATTTAAATCTCACGTTCAATAAGTCTCCTTTGCCACCATTTCTGTTGCTGCTAGTTAGATATGGAAGCCTGGGTCCTCCAAGCAGCCTCCACTGACACCTCTGGAGGAGGATTTGGGGGCGTTACTTGCTACTGCCTGACAGTGATGAATGTCTGGGCTCTTTACTTCTCTGGCAATAGCCTAGCAGGAGTGCCAGGGCATCTAAAGAGTTGGGCAAAGGTGGAAGTCTGGGCTCTCCACTCAGCTTTTGCTGGCAGGGCAGAGAATAAGCCACAAGTTTGTTGTTGCTGTGTTGTTGTTATTTTTATTTGCTTGTTTTTGTTTGTTTGGATTTTTGTATTATTTGATTGGAGTAGGATAGTTATTATCTAAAAGTTTCTGCCTTGCTAGGTTCTTTCTTACCTGGCTTTTTGGCTAGAGAGAGAAGGGGTTTGGGGCAGGGGGTCTTTCTTTGTCTACATCTGTTAGAATTTCTGGGTGTCTGGCTTCTCCAGTACCTACATGGTCTACACGGGACAAAATGAAAACCTAGGAAACTCACTACCATGCCATGCTCCAGGTGTTGAATTCCTTGCTGATGTGCCTTCTTATTTCTACATCTCAGAGTCCTTTTGTGTTCGTTTTATATATGATGCCCAGGGCTTTTAGCTGTAATAAGTAGGAGGAATAGAGAACATTAGAAATTGGAATTATAATATCTTAGAAAGTAATATAAACCATTCTTTTTTTCTTTATGTTTGCAAGGACATATTAGAAAAAATTATCAAGAAAACTGAGAACTCTACTACATTGTTTGTTTTTCTTCCTGAAAAGAATTTGCAATCTAATTACTCTTAGAAAATTACCCAAGAGGCTGTTCCAGGAGTTGTGTTGTTGTTGATGTGTGACCGCTTATTTCTCTCTCCAGTGTGCCACTTTTCATATCATACCATCAGACCAAAGGTGAAAAAATGAATAGCTTTCATCCAGGTTGGGGGCAGTCCAGGCAAAATGAGAAAGTAGGCTGTTTTTCTGGTTTTGTTTTTCCTTCTGTCCTGACTTTAGCATGCGCGATGCTGTCTTTTCTTCTGTAGGCTTCTCTTCAGTAGCTATCCAAAGGCCTTCTGCATGCTCCTATTTCAGATGATAACCTAACTGTGATCTGTGGAAATCCTTTTATCTCCGTTTGTTCTCTCACGCAATTAAATGTAGTTAACCTATGTTTCTCTCTCTCGGGGCGCTTTTTGACAGCTAATTATCTAATTCAAACTGAAAAGACACTGCGTGGTTAAGCCTCTCAAGTAATATACTTTGATTTAACAAAGATTTTTCTAAAGACCACGTTGTAACTCAAAGGAATTTCCAAAACAGGAATGTCAGGCACAGTGCCAATCCCATGGGGTGTGGGGCTATTGAAGAGATTGATTTTGTGCTCAAACGGTCCAGTACCTCATAACTCACAACGTACATGTGTGCTCTGGCCTTGATTTAAGAGTACTTTTCCACTGTTACATATCAGGTGACTAGAATGCTTTTGGGGGCAAATCAGAATGCATGCCCTGCTATATGTATTGGTAGGATTTTGAGAGCAGGGCATCACTGGAAAATAAAAATTTATCTCCAGCATGTACACTGCTTTCTACTGTGCCCAATTTTGAATGGTCACTAAAGTTTATTTCTTTTCCATAAGGAGCATTTCTAAAAATTTGATAGGGCAAAAGAGAATTTATTTTTTCTAATGGCCATGGTGTATTAATCAGTATTGTCAGCCACTGCTTTAGAATTTCTTTTGCTGAAAGGGACCATAAAGTCAGTTTTCTAGTCAAAATAAACAAACAAAAAAATTATAGTTGTAAAGCAAACAGAAACTTAGGATATTTAGGAGTTAGTGAGGTGGTCCATGCTTGCAATCCCAGCACCTTGTGAGGCAGAAAGGGAGGATCCTTTGAGGCCAGCCTGGGCAAGATAGGCAGACCCTGTCTCTACCAAAAAATGTAAACATTAGCCAGGCGGGGTGGCAAGCGCCTGCAGTCCTAGCGTTAGGTAGATAGTGAGGGATTCCAGGCATCCTAGGGACGAAAGTGGGTGCTGTTGCCCCCATCTTGGTCCTGCCCAACCCTGATTCTCCATGCCTGGAGGAGGAGGGAATACCCCATGAATCTGCCAATCAGAACTTGGTGGCCAGCTGTGAAAGAATGCAGAGGCCTCTCTAGCCCATGGTCCAAGCCACATGGGTACCATAAAGTCCACTAAGTGACCTAGAACCCACATGAGTAGTTAAGGCTCAGATCATGTAACTCTCAACTGTCCAATCAAAGTGGTTCTATGGAGACTTCTGAATCACGAGGGAGGTCCCTATTTAGGCACTATAAAATAAGACACAGACCATAGCCAAGCTCTCTCTTTGTGCTCTTCCTTTGGCCTTCACTTTGGTGCGACCATGGGTCTGATTGTCATCTGTGGTGTATGTGCCATGTTCTATAAACTTATGTCTTGCTCTTGCCCTATAATCCTATCTTTCTCTCTTCAATAAACCTCATTTTCATGCTTGCCTAACTTTGACATGTCTGGTCATTCTTCAGAGATGGGCGAGAACCAACATTTTCAGGCTGAAACCTGATACCAGCAACTCAAGGGGTGAGGCAAGAAGATTGCCTGAGCCCAGGAATTCCAGGCCGCAGTGGTCTGTGATCAGCTGGACAGAGTGAGACCCTGTCTCTAAAAAAAAAGGGAGAGAGTTAGTTTATCATCTTTCTCTCTATCCTCATTTCTTCCCTCAGTTAATGATGCCCTCCTTCTCTTCTACTTCTCTTAATCCTTCCTTTTCTCCTTTGGCTCCTTTCTCTCTAATACCTTCCTTCTTCTTGCCCTCCTTCTTCTCACTTTCGCATATACTAACTCTAACAGAAGACAATCTCAGCCATTGATCATTCACCCTTGAGTCTTATATTTACCAATAAAAGAAGAGCGAGTTGCAAGACAGGAACTTCACATAATTTATGAACTGACACTGGCATTCTTGGTTATTCACAAAACTAAGATTTAGGTCCTGCAAGCATCACTTAACTGAATGTAAATGGGTCTTCACTCTCACCCTTGGAGCATAATCATAGCCTGAGTTCTTTTCTATCCAACAGACTTTTTTTGTAGATTCTATATTGAAGCAGACAAATGTGTTTCAAACTACTGTATTTCCAATGAAAAAGCATAGACAATAAAAACCTTACAAATGAATATTAAACAGAGTTTTGGAATAAAGTCACCGGTGCATTTATTTTACAAGTGGACAATATTTTTCCCCACTCTTTATAATTAAACAAATACCTATATTTGTTAAAGGAAGACTGAATTCATCTTAACTTAATTATTCTAATAATAATTAATACTTTTTGGAGAACTCTACTATATCTAAAGTACCATGTTAGGAAATTTACATAGTCTCCTTTTCTTTTTTTGAGACAAATTCTTGCTCTGTTGCCTGAGCTAGAGTGCAGTGACATCAGCCTAGCTCACAGCAACCTCAAACTCCTGGGCTCAAGCCATCTTCCTGCCTCAGCCTCTTGAGTAGCTGGGACTACAGGTGTGTACCACCACGCCTGGCTAATTTTTTATATTTTTTAGTTGGCTGGCTAATTTCCTTCTATTTCTGGTAGAGACAGGGTCTCACTCTTACTGAGGCTGGCCTCGAACTCTTTACCTCAAGGGATCCTCCCACCTTGGCCTCCCAGAGTGCTAAGATTACCAGCGTGACCTACCACACCCACCAGGCCATAAAAGTAGGTTTGTAACAGAGAGAATGGCCTGAAAAGCAGCAAAAATATTTTCTGTCTCTTTTAAACTTCCCCTGCTCCTTTTGGAGAACTAAGACCTGCATCCTTATCTCATGCCAGTGGTCAGGAGGCGGAGGGGAATGTCCTTTGTTCTTTGTTCTATAGAAGACAGGTCAATGGCACTGTTTGGGTGGAGGTTCTGGTGGGGGGGACTGTCTCCCGTGGAGATGGGACAGAGATGGGATGATCAGAATCATCAACTGTAGTTGAACAATAGCCTAGAACTGAAAGCCTCCCTTTAAAAGCTCTGTATTTCTGCTTAGGATTAGGACAATGGCATTTTAGACAGGAGTCTCTATTTGCCTCATGGGCTGGAAAATTAATAAATCTCTTTTTCCTTCTCCTCAACCACTTATCCTCACTCTTCCCATGCAGCCTCAGGAACGAGTGCTAAGCTTTCGGTAACAGGTGTTAGAAACTCATTTTAAGTATTGTGGAAGCTGAGGTTCAAAGGAGTTGAGCTGCATGTCCATTACTCACAGAGGTAAATTGCAAAGCTGGAATGCAAACAGAATTCTGTCTGACTTGTTCTATTACCTGTAGCTGCTTTTCCAACTGTGAAACAGAGTCAAATACAAATTGTGGCAACACTACAGAGGCCATCCAAAAATCTTGTTTTAAATTTGTAACCACAAAGTGAGCTTGGTGGCTAGAACCACTCATGTGTGTGGAGCATGTGAGAGGCAGCCATTCAGGGCTGCAGGTCTGAATATGTCTTTGTGAATGATGAAGACACCTTGTTATCTTTGCTCTTTCCTTTGCTGCCAGCCTTCCCCCATTTGTCCTCTGCCTCACACTGGTTTAGAGGAAAGGAGAGACAAGGTTACTGACTGCAGCCAATGCCTCTGCATTCTCTGCTGAAGGTTTGAGCAGGGGAGCAGATCGAATATGACTGCAAAAATCAGATTTGAGGATTATCTATGGATTTTATTTTCTATCTTCCCCCAAGATAATAAAAAGTTGGCTATATCTGTATCAAATTTATTACCTTTCTTAACTACTTTATTTATTTATTAGGATTTCTATAATACTTTCCCTCTAGAAATGCTAAGGCATTTTAGAATGTAACATCTTGGAATGTGGAAATTATGTCTTTATAAATGGTTTTATATAGAATGTTTTTATGTGATCATATATAAGGTGATCAAGAGGTATTAACTGAAAAATTTAAGAATTGAATTTTTACTTTTAAATATGACATCATTACATTAAACTGAAGAGATTTAATGGCATACTAAATTTAACTTTACTTGATTTTTTTCCTCCATTCTTTCTATTTCTAATTTGGTAACTTTGGAATTGGCTATAGAATTCAATTTATTAACTGACATATAACTTCAAGAGGCATAAATGTATAGGTGTGTATTTTTCAAAAAAAAATATACATACACATTTGTCTATAAGTCCAAATTCTATCAATACTATATTTTATTACATAAAGTAAGATATTTGATAAATGGAATATAAGCTGAAAAACCTTTAAAATAATCACTAGTGAGAGAGGTTTGTAACTGGCTCCATGAACAAATTTCAATGACTCCTATATGTTTTTATAATCCTCTCCCTGAACTACTTGACATTTTGAGTTGTTTCCCAAATGTGATAGATTTTCTGCAAGACAAAAGAGTTGAGCTTCTGAAGGCCCCAGGGCAGATTTCTGATACTAGGAATTCTGGTCCCCCTCTCCCTGCCCCTAGGTACTTGTGGCCCCTCCTTAAAAAGCTCTTGATCTCCATTAGTTGGAGAGATGGATTTGAGGCAGCTTCTCCTGTTCTGACAAGATGTCTGTCATATTAAAAAATTGCTTTCTCCCATGGCAATGCCTGTTGCCTCAATAATTCTATCTTTGCATGAAGAGCAACTGGACTAACACCAAAATCCCCTTATGGTTTTGACAATAGGTTGATTAGGTAAGTTAGGAAAAAAATAGTATTGTTGTTTTGTTTAATTATTTTACATGGTAGTCATTTTTAAGCTTCTTTATTTTCAACCTCAATTTTGCTCACCTAAATGTTAGGTAAACAGCCGGGACCTCGAGCCCTTCCTGGGTACAAAGCCAGGCACCCCAAGCAATTGCTACATCTAGGGGAGGAGAGAATGCCCTATGAATATGCCAATCTTTTGCACCAACTGCAAAAGAATGCAAAGGATTCTCTAGCCCTGGGCCAAGCAGTACAGGTACAATGGGATCTGGAAGGTAACCTAGGACAACCTAAGGCTAATTTTCATGTCATTAGCTTAAATCTACATTGCAGTTCACCTCACCACCCCCAAATAGCTCTCAGAGAGGCTCATGGGAGAACCACATGCACAGTAAGACTCAGGGCATATAACTCCCAACTGTCAATCAAAGTGGTTCCATGGTGACGTCTAAACCACAAGGAGGGCCCAATCCAGACACTATAAAACAAGACCCCAGAGTCTTTTTGATATGGCAAAGGCCGGGTTCATCATTCTGTGTATCTTGCTCTTGCTCTTTAATCCTATCTTTCTCTCCTCAGTAAACCTTGTTTTGTGCTTACCTTACATTCAGTGTGACTGGTCATTCTTTGGCCAAGAGCTCACCAAGAACCAGCATTTCAGGCTGCTGACCCAAAATTTAACTGCTGACTTGACATAAGCACATATTAGAAAACTCCTTAGCATTTAGTTTATATATCAAATTAAATTCAACGGATTTCTGCCTTTGAATCCTATCTATAAAAATTGCCTATTTATCCTAACCCATCATTTTCTAAAGAAGAAGTAGAACCCATCCACTTCTTCTTTAAACAGGAATAATAATCACTAGTCTGGTCATTTAAGAACAGAAATGAAAATCCCTTGAAGAACTATATACGAACTGAATCTTTAGTCATGGTGCAATTTTTCGATGGTCACGGGAATGAAATTCCAAATAATTGATTGTTTTCTCATGTGCTCAGAAAGAATTACTCTTTCTCCATTGTGTTTTTATTACACATATTACAACCTTTATCGCAGGGTCGCAATTGTTTGTATACATACCCTTCACCTCAAATAGATTGGATTCTTTGAGATCAGTGACCACAATTTCTTTTTGAACTACCAGAAGTTACCCTATTTTTTAGGTGCATAAGTATTTAAAATGTTTGTATTCTGTCAAATTAAAAAGAAGTATCAAGTAGAATTAGTATAAAATCAAACACATTTGGCAATAAATTGATAATTTCCAATAAGGAAAATAGAAAAATGGATAAACAGACAAAAAGAACAGCAAAATTACAGCAATTTAAAACCATTTCTGTTAGAGCTAGTCAGGCATTTTGGTAGGTCCTCAAAATGTTACTAATACATTCACTATTAAAGTAGTGAAAATACAAATTATCTTTATTTTCTTCCTAGTAATATATCCTAGAGAGATTTATATCAATATGATTTATTTTTCAAATTTATTTATTTATTTTGAGTTTGGAAATTTACAAAATAAAGATTTAACTACCTAGTAAAACTGCTTATGTGGTGCCCAAAAAACGCAAATTTGTGAGTACATGTGTGTGTACAAGTGTGTCTGAGTGTGAAACTCCTCAATAGTGTCTTTTATTTATTTTTTTATAGTAGCTTTTCACCATTATGTATATTCTTTTTATTTATTTATTTTTTATTTCGGCATATTATGGGGGTACAGATTTTAAGGTTTCAATAAATGCCCTTTCCCCCCTTCCCCCACAAGTCTGAGTCTCTAGCATGACCATCCCCCAGACGGTGCACATCTCACTCGTTATGTGTGTATATACCTGCCCTCCTACCCCTCCCACCTGCCCAATACCCTATTACTGTAGTACCTATGTGTCCACTTAGTGTCTTTCAAATGTGTCTATAAAGAATAGTTATTAGTAAATGTTTTTAAATTAAAAGAAAACAGAAAAGGTTTTATATAACTAAGTGTCTTATTTTAAAATGGTTTGCATGACAAATTTAAACATGAGGTCTCTAAGATATTTTACCAAAGAAAGATTTAGAAAAGTATTTTATTAGAAAATTAATATATTTAACTGAATGATTTCCATTCTTCTTTAGCCACTTTCCCATTAGCATAAAAACAGAAACAGTTTGAACCTTTATTAGTGAGTTTAAAGAAAATGAAATTACTTTTATTAATCTCAGAGTTAACTGTGAGGCAGAGTGAACGTTCTAACTCCCTGATGTGTTAAAATCATCATGTATGACAAAGATTTACCTGATCCAGTTGCATCCTGTAGGTAGAAGAGGAAACAAGCTGTAAAGGAATCCTTCCTCTGAAGAACTGATGGATTTATATTTTGACAATGGAAAAATAAAAAACTTTTACTGTTTTTCATAATTTCTGAATTTGCTCAGAAGAGCTTAATAAATTTTATCCAACTCCGAGGGTTGGTTTGATAGACTTAATTTAGTGGTATAAACTTAGCTATTGTATTATCATGTATTTGGATATGCCCTGCAGGAGTCATCAAGCTTATTGTGTAAAGGGCCCAATAGTAAATATTTTAGACTCTGTGGATCATATGATAGCTGTTGCAACAACTCAATTCTGTGATTATATAGAAAGTAACTATAGACAATATTCAAGGGATGGACATGACAGTGTTTCAATAAAACTTTATTTATAGAAACAGGAAACTTGCCTGGCGCCCATGACAACCCCTTAAATTTAAACATGTCTTTGTTATAGCATAATTAGAAAGTTTAATGCTTTGAAATATATCTTGTAGTCACCCCCTCATTCTCATCAATATCAAACATATAAAGTTCCAATAAAATTGAATTCATACAATTTCAATATATTCAGTATGGTTTAGTCTAATTTTACATGGCTTTTCATAATAGGATATGTTAGTTTAAAAGAGCAGATATTATATAAGATTGTTCTATAATACATGTAGTTTTTAAGTAAATCATATTTTTCCAATGAACTGCATATTTCCAAGCAATGATATAGATGATTTGAGCATGTTCAGTTAGTCATTCTTGAATATAGAATTCATACAACTTCCAAAAATGGATTCTTACTAGATTCTAGTAAGACACTGGATAGAGGTGATTTATTTTAGCCTATTGAAACTGACTATACAAACAGTGGCCAGACCATTTAGGACAATAGAAATTTGACCCATAGCTCTGCACCATCCAACCATGAGAAGCCAAATCACAATCTCTGAAGCAAATGACCTGCATTGGTTAGAACTTGGTCAGTGACTGTTAGCCTCTCTATTTTGGGCCCTTGCTTCCAACTTAGAACTAACAAAAAGCCAAATATGCTCTCCAAATCAATCAAATAAGGTGTTCCTCTTCTGATTACTCTGCGTCTAGCTTCTGCATGCCAACGATCTCCAAAGACAACATACCTGAAGTCTTCTTATTTATTTATTTATTTATTTATTTATTTATTTATTTATTTTTGTATTTTTCACTATAAAGTTTTTGAGTCTCTGAAAGATGACGCTGACTCCCTTGCTATAGCCAACTGATAAATAGCCTCTGGTTGTTCTTGCTTGGGGGATCTTTGTTTATTTCACCCTATAATGTTACAAAGGAGCACTTCAAAGTTGACCACAAAGATGGCTAGCCTGCCTCCAAGTAAAAATTCTACCACTATAACTTTGCAATATTGAAAACTTTTGAAGTCTCATGTATATATTGCAAATTCCTCATTGTAAGGTACCATCTAAGTCAGAGAATACACAAAAATAATATTAGTACACGTGAACAACCTTAAGTAATGGATGCAATGCATTATCTAAGAAACGTGGATAGACTTGGTTCCAAGTCTGAGGTCAAGGGATTGTGTCTGTCATCATATGGACTAGCTCAGAAAAAGTTATTCTTCCTACTGCCAAAATCCTTTTCCAATTTCCATCTAACCTCCAACCACACTTCAGAATATCGGGATTTGTTTATTCCCCATTCTGGGCTCACAATTGAATACTCTGAGGAACTTTAGAAAAAATAAGTCCAGTCCAAAGCCTGGACTCCATCCTCAGACAATTGATTCAGAAACTGTAGGTTGACTTCAATACTAATCAGTATTTTTTTAACATTTTTTGAAACATAAATTACATATAGAAGAGATAACATATCATCAACATTTTAAAAGTGTCCCAGGTTGGTAATACCAGAGTATATGGTCAGAGTTGAGAAACTCTGGACGAGGAAGCAACCAATGTTCCCAGCTGTGTGTCTGTGGACTCACCACCATCACCTCACATATATAAGCCACTTATAAATGTGCATTTACATACATTATAAAATATATATTGCCTTATGTTTGATTTTGACTTATCTTTTAGTAAATGGTTTGATTATATGTTAATAAAAAGGAGTATGCTCTTTAACATTTTAGTCAATACCAACATGTTTCAGTGTTTAAAAGGGTCCATAGGAATCAGCTCTCCTCTCAGCATTTGTTTTTGAAAATTCTCCAATGTACAATTTCTATGTACCTTACTATATCTACTAGGAAATGTATCAGGAGTTATATTTAATAAACTTCAGAAGTATGTTGTGCTTATAAAGATGTAAGATCAGGTTGTATCAAAATCATGGAAAGTAGACTTCCTCTTGTTAAAAAAAATATATAATTGCTTCAAAAAATACAGCTGATGGCCATCAATATCAAAGTCATTTGCACATCTCTTCAAGAGCTCTTTCTTAGTTAAGGGGGAATATTATTTGCAAAATAATTTATGCATATCACAGGATCAGTGACTTTCATGTACTTCTCACATTTTAATGTTTTAATTTACTCTCAAAAATGTTTAAATATTATTATTTACATTTTAGGCATTCAAAAGTTGGGACATCAAAGATTTAAGAAACTCAATCAATACTTCAGAAAAGGTCAATAATCTAGGTGATATACTATAGTCACTGTAGTTATCAGAAGACTTTACTGTTTAAACTGAAAGTTAGCAGCTCAGCCTAGACATTATTTTGGAAAACGTATATAATGAAGAGATTTGAAATTGGCTTTCTCATTTCAGTGTTTAATTTCAGAGAAGTTTATATGGCGATGTATTGAAAATCACTTCAAAAATCCAGATATATTGACATCTTTTGTCCGTTTCAATGTATAATGTATTTCTATTTATCTCATGAATATTTTCATCTTCCTATAAACAGGAATATTGAATAACTTCAGTAGAAACTTAAGGAATTATTTCATGAGAGACAAGGACTAGACATTCACCGGAAGTTTTCACTTGAGTTTATAAGTTTGTTGCTTGTATTTTTATCACAATTAATATTTTACTATAGCTTTAAGTGAATAGAGAAATCGAGAATAACAGCAATAGCAGTAAATGTTCATTTTGTACATCATTTTGTGTCTGTAATATAAGGATGAAATCAGAATTATACTAGTTTTAATTTGTCTCAGAATTTTTCCACTAATTATGTAATAAATCTACCCACTTTGTGGTGTAATAAACCACAATGTCTTATATTATTAGACCTATTTAAGATTATTTTTGAATGATAACAAAATCTACTTATTCTTCAACAAAAATTAAACTGGAGATCATGGGACAATTAAATTAAAAAAATAATTTTTTTCTATGAAAAAAATCACTGCTTTATTTGAATAATGTTTAAGATTTTTAATGTCTAACATTTTGGGTGATTAAATTGTGTGATGATTTCAGCACTTAATAAAAATCATACAATTTCAGTACTGGAAAATACTTTTAAGTCATTTAGTCTGATTCCATTTTGCCAGTGATTAAACTGAAAACCTGAGAAATGAGTGGCAAGGAAGGTCAGAAATCCAGTTATTGTTGGTAAACTCTAGATTAAAACTCATGACTTCTACAATTTTTCTATAATCCATTGTTCCTGAAATAGGTCTGATAAAGACAGCAGATTATACAATAGATAAATAAGAATAGCTCTATTCTTGATGAAGAAACGAAAGCTAATCATTATTGAGGACTCCCATAGGGCAGGTGCAACATGAAGCACTTTCAACATGGGCCATTTCATTTATCTGCACAATAGCTTGCTTAGATAGACATTATTACTAACACCACTTTACAGATGAGAAAACTGAGACCTAAACAGATTAACTGAATTTTCCTAAGTCACATAGCTAATAAGCAACAGACACAAAACTTGAAACCAAGCAGCTGGAACAGAGAGGCTGTAACCTTAGACCCCATTCAGGCTGCGATTTATTAGCAAACCTACACTTAAGCCACTTGTTAAATTAGCAGAGGTATCATCCTCCTTTTAAAAATACTGATCAATGAATGCCCAGCTCCACCAAATGACTGAAACTGATAAGGCTACTTCTTATACATAAAGTACTAGAACAGTGACTGTTATATAGTATATAGAGAGTAAAATTCTCTAATTGTTCTCCATTTTCACTAACTTTTCTAGCTCACCAACTACCTGTAGGCCACAATTAATTGCAGAAGTGGTTTTCCTATGTACTAATCTTCACACTGAAAAAGTGAGAATGATTTAATCTTTTTGCCACAGAAAGACTGGAAATGCATGAAAGTATTATTTATTATTTCTCAGTCCTGGAAATTCTCCTTTGGGATGAAGGTAAAGCATAATTAGTTAAGGAAATTAGCCCCCAAAAAGTGTCCTTCTACTCCATTCTGTGAAAAAAACACCCAAACTGGCAAATAAACCACTTACATATAATCAAGTCCATTTTCAAAAATAGTTTGTGGGAAAAGAGTCAAAGATATGATTATTCTTATTCTCAAAATTAGTGATTTTTTTTTCCATTTTGGGCTCAAGGATAATCTAGTTTTGTTAAAATTTCCAACAATGTAAAGATGCCTATAGGGTTAGCTCTTAGTCATTTTATACCAGGGCCAGAGAGTGTGTGTTCAAACCTTAAAAACTGTGTGATCATGGGTGTGACCCTATGCATTTGTCTTATTTTTTGTTTTCATGTAAAACAAGAAAAACTGTGGTGATTATCTCATATAGCTGTTCTGAAATTAGTTGAGTTTAAAAATGTAAAGTACTTAGAACAGTGCTAGGTGCAATGTAGGTGCTACATGAATGTAACTTCCTTTTTGTATGTTTTTAAAACTTTGAATAAAATCATTATGTTAAGTATTAAATTGATAACCCCCAAGCCATCACTTCAAAGCTGTATTTTCAAGGTCATCAGAAAATCTTTATAATATATATTACCTTTCAGAAACATGTCAGCTATTTTATTTCTATAAAAGAGCAAGACCTGTTGAGAGCCTTAATACTGTCTTCAGTGTAACATTCAGTGACTGAAAAAGAGCTACATTTCATAACTGATGTGATATCTGTCCCTTGGGAATCAGAACTGTCACTTTGGTAATAATATTGTATTTCTATAATGAGTATCTGAACCAAAGTATTAACGCTTGGACATTCTACATCATGTCAGCATAGCTTTAATATTAATACAATTGGAAAACTGAAAATTTCAAGAAGACAATGTAAACTTATTTCTTAAGTCTGCACAATATCAAATAACTATTTTTTTTTAAATCTGAGAATATTTGTTGTTTGAGTTTCATGTTAGCTTAAAAGACTGGTTTTGTCATTTCTGAGCATATTTACAGAAGAAGGAGAAGTGATGGACGGGGCAGGGTGTCTTGAGAATTAGCTCAGTGAAGCGGAAGCAAAAGTTCCACGTACTAGGGGGGCAGAGGGTCAGAGTTTGTACTGCTTGGATCATTCTTTGGCCTCTGTCATAAACCCAGGGACATGTGCTACAAGCCTGAGGAGCAAAGAAGTGAACACTTTAAGAAGCTGTTTTATTAAAACATCTAAGAATTTGGGAACAAGAGGCTACAAGTTTTGTGGCCTGATCCCTAAAAGGTGGAAAAATAAGGGGGAAAGACAATTTTCCTCATTCAAGTGAGGAGACTATGTGAATCAGCTCAGAGACTGTTAGAGACTTAGAGAGTAGCTAAAAAAACAGAACGGCATTGGTCTGGTTGACCAAGAAATTGCATCAGCCTGACTTGGTCATTGTAAATGTATATGATGATAATACTGACCTCGGAGGATGTGGAGGGGCATCAGATGAGTTGAGGTATGCAACTGGAATCTTCAAACATCACTGGGGAGTCTGCAAAATGGGACAACTCACCTGGAAATCGGTTTGTCAGTGTCTCATAATGGTAAATATCCACCTATTTTATGAACCTTCTAAATATTTGCTCAAAAAAATTAAAAGTATATATACAGAAAAAAACACATGCTAAAATGTATTTGCCTGGAAGTATATATATAAAAAGGTTTAACATTAAGAGTCTTTTTTTCTGAATTGTAGAATTATGATTGCATATTTTCTTTCTTAGTACAATGTTAAGAAATTAATTTTAGAAATGGTTTAGTATGAAACAGTTTTCATGGTATTTCTCTAATTGTTATCTGGTTTTACCGCTATGGCTATGAGAACTATGTAGTGATGTCCTTTGTGTGCAAATAATTGGGCATTAATAACAGCTTCCTAACGTGCTGCTTTGTGCACTTCCCATAACGTAACAAATGCTCTAGGAAATTTATGGGAAGGGAAGTTACTTGAGATCATCTCAAAAAACAAACACACAAACAAAAAACTCTATAAAATAAATGCCATAATTTTGATTAAAGAAATAGAGAAAATTCAGAGTCAAAGAAGCTCATTACCTTGTCTAGTTACAGAGTAAGTTTTAGAATCAATATTAAAAAACACGATACTCAGTAGCCAGATGAACCCAAAAATCTACAATTTTCTTTGTTATATCATACTTTTATACCAATTTGTGCTATGTTTTGCTTTGTTTTCTGATCTAAAACAGTACTTCTTAAAACTTCTCACTTGAGATGTAGGTGTGAGGCAAGGGAACTAATTTTAGTCAATTCTGTTTTAAAATTTTGATATAATATTATTTAAACCATTATTTATTATTAATTTTTGGATTGTATTGCCCAGGTTTTGTGTTTTGTGAGTTTTTCTTAATTTTATTTATTTTTTTGCAAATATGATCTATTCTCCCTGATTTTGATATGTGGGAAAGGGATGTCCGTGGGAAAGGGGACTCACCGGGGTCCCAAGGATCTTCACTGATCTTGCTCTTAGTCAAATATCTAAATTTGTCTGATCCCTGGCCTATGAAACTGATCACGCTTGGCTTGCATAGGGTTAAATGTAGGTGCCCATTTTAGAGCCAATGGCCCTACACTCTTGCTACAAATACCCAAGTTCCAACACATGAGGGCCTGTATGCACTAACCCAGGGGTCTATCAGTGCTTCTTGCACTTCCACGCCTGCCACCAGCTATTGTCTTAATCTCCTTTATGCTCATTCAGGCTTTGGGGATCCAGGAAGCTGCTGCAAACTCACCTGTCTAGCTATATCTACGCGGGTAGGTACGCCATTATCCCATAAATTAAAAGAAATGTGAACATCTGAGTAGAGACTGGAAGTATTAAATACCCTATTACTATGCCTGGAGAAACATACTACAAGCTCACATATCTCAGGCTCCATCATATCTATTTAGACTATCATGTTCCTCTCCCTCACTTCATGGACCTATGGGCCCCAAGTCCAGGGAAAAGCACCTGTAAGCCTCCCCCACCCTCTCGTCTTCCTTCACTTTCCCTGTCTCACCAATAAGTCTCTTAGTGTGTAAAGGGCAGACCTTTCTTTTATTTATATTACTGATGTAATATTTCATATGTACTGAAGATCAGCAAGTCTAAATGGTTTAGGCACCAACAGAAAAAGGGGAATCATCCTGTCAGAGAATCCCTCTGTTATGCTCTGTTTGGAATAGTCCTGGATATTTTAAATAACATTTAAAGGAAATCAACATATACTTTTTTCTCAACACTTTCTATTTTTAAGACTATTATCTTTCTGCAGAATCCCATTTTTTTCTCAACACTTTCTATTTTTAAGACTATTATCTTTCTGCAGAATCCCATTTTTTTCTCTACACTTTCTATTTTTAAGACTATTATCTTTCTGCAGAATCCCATTTTTACTTAAATTTTAAGTTACAGTTTGTATTTGCATGCTTTCTAGAACATACTGTCTAGAAAATGCTGTCTCCTAACCTTGCCACAGGCACATGGAAGCCTAAGGGAAGAGCCCTACTCAAATTAAGGCATGAGACAAAGGAAACTACATAAATAATTTGTTAAAATGTAATGCCAATTACAAAATGTATTTCTTAGCTGTAGAAAAAATGACTAGTATTTCCTTCTGAATGTTCTTGTTAAGTGCTTGCTGTGTGTTCTATACCTTGGTGACTTGGCATTATTCTTCCCAGAAATGCCACAGCATCTTGCATTTTACTTTATTTCTATAACTAATATATATATTTCTGAATGTCAAGTGTAAACCTTATTTTTTGCATGAAATTCAGAGTTCTTTAATGCTTTTAGGACTTAATGAATTTCTTATTATTTGGCAAATATAATTGGCAAGTTTTCCCATGTGACAGGTTTGGTTCTGGGTACTTTCTTTAAGGAACTCATAGACAAACTCATAATAAATTTTTTATAATGGGCTAAATAGTAAATATTTTAGGTTTGTGGACCACATGTGATCTCTGTCAAATTCCTAGTTCCTTTCATTCCTCTCCTTCTCTTTCTCTCCTACCCTTTGCAATCTTTTAGACATTTGAAAAGCATTCTTATCTCACAAGTTTTGCTGTAGTTTGACCAGGGTGTTGTAGTTTGCTGATTCCTGCTCTAAATCAAGTGGCATATAGATATACATACACGTGTGTGTGTGTGTGTGTGTGTGTGTGTAGGAAATGAATTTGAGATAAAGAATTGAACCTACGGCTAGTTTAAACAGATATGTTAGAGAAATGACTTCATTTGGAACAAGTGACATTTGGAGCAACACCCTGACTAGAGTGAATGAAATGATGAAACCACGTAAAGATCCAAGAGAAAATCATTCTAGGCGAAGGGAATATCAAGTGGAAATTTTGTGAGTTCTATACAAATATATAATTTGAACGTAGTAAAAGCGTTAAAGTGTGACAGAGATAAGATCGGAAATGAAGATAGAGATGAAACCATGTAGAGCATGATACGCAATGGTAACTGTTAGGGTAACTATTTACTCTGAGTGTAATGGGAAGCCACTGGAAGGCAAATGCACCTGACCCTAGAGTTAGAGAAGCTTAAAGATGGCATTTAGTGGGAGCTAGAGGGGCTGCAGGCCCAGATGCGGCTCCAAATATGTTCTAGCAAATCCAACACCCATGAATGCGCTGCGCTAGCGCTTCTCTCCACACTGACCACACTGACATAAACAAGCGTGTCTGCCATCTCACTGCTGCTTTCCCAATCGCGTGTTACAATGGTTTAAATACGGTTTGTCCCCCCAAAAGTCATGTTGAGGCTTGGTCCCAGTGTGGTGGTTTTGGGAGGTGTGGCCTTTAGGAGATGAGTAGGTCCTTAAAACGGATTAATAGCTTTCTGGTGAGATGGGTTAGTTCTTGTGGGAATGGACTAGTTCCTGCAAAAATGGGTTGTTACAAAGCGCGGCCACTTCTCATGTTTTTTGCTGGCGCCTGCTCACCCTTCCACTTTCCTGCCATGTTATAACCCAGATGAGACCACAGAAACTTGAAATTCCCAGCCTTCAGGACCGTGAGCTAAATAAACTTTTTTTCATTATAAATTACCCAGTCTCAGATATTTTGTTAGAGCAAGAGAAAACAGACTTGGATACTTGCAAATTTCTTTAAAAAATGAGTGTGATGGATAGATGAACATCCAGCTAGCTAGATATTAATAGATAGATAATTTTCTGCCAGAACACAAAAGAAAAGCAAGAAAGCCAAGACAGAAAGAAAAGAGGTTTCATGAAAGAGAAACTGATTAATTTGGTTTAATGCTGTTGTGTTGTTAGTAAAATGAGAATTTGTCTTAACGTTCAGTAAGTATTGGTAGTTGGTAATCTTGACCAAGATGGATTCAGGAATGTGGGAGAGATGGAAACTGGAGTATAGTGGGTTGAATAGAGACAGATTTGACACAGCAAAAACAGTTTCTCTGTTGAGAAATTTTGTAGCAAAGCAAAGAATTAACAAGCATCTACAGGGAAGTGTTTCTTTTAAGAAGGAAAATATTGAAATAATTTTACGGCCATAATCCATTAGAAGGGTAGAGACCAATGACTCAAACAAGACAGGAAAGATGTGCAGACAATGTCCTGATTTGGTGGGAGATGACAGTTGACCCATCTTCATTTGGATCCTAAAGTGTCCCTTTCTACTATAGTCTTTATTTGTACAAATAGTTTGCCACTTAGCATCGTTTCCATAGCTCTATATTATCTTAATATGAAATGATAATTTCTCCTCAACAATATAGTCTCTGAAATGAGACCCACCAGATACAATTTTTTCAGCCAGTAGCTATCAGTATTTTGGTTGATTTTGATTCCTATTTGGATGACTTGAAATATATGTATGGTCTCATCTACTTGAAATATACCATAGTATTTATATATGGCATGTTACTTTTCCATGTGACTCAGTTTTTTAACCAGGGCTCAATGTGTTGAATAAACTGAGCTGTGATTTTTTTTCCTTATTTTTCTTTTGTATAATACAATTTACCATCATGGATTTAGTCATAATAACCAATAACTAAGTATTTTGTTTTTAAATATAGGGCATGGTAGCACATGCCTATAGTCCTCCTGAGGCAGGAGGATCACTTGAACTCAGGAGTTCAAGACTAGCCTGGGCAGCATAGTGAGATCCCATCTCTAAAACAAAACAAAGGTTAGAAAAAAGTAATATATATATATATGTATATGTATATATATGAATGAATACATTTAATAATCAGAATATTTGCTAAGTAGCTTAACACAGTAATGGTTAAATTTTCTATAGGTATTCTCTGATAAGCCAGGAAATATCGTGATGTGGGATCCAATTTATGAAGCCAGTCCTCAGTGTTCAAATATATGTAGCAATTGGTTGTTCTATTAAGTGCAGGGAGTTCAAATGCCTAGAATAAGTGTTTAATTATGAGTCAAAAGTAATTTAGTGGTGCCTGAGTATAGAGTTTAATAATGACACACCAATTTGCATTTAAATGTTGGCAAGCTCATTGCCTTATGAGAAAGTCTATTCAGTTATAAAATAAGCTTTTGAAAAAATGTGTCTTGTTGATTAATAACTGGGAATTCTCCCAGTGTTATACAGATAAGCTATTGACACTACCACATATGGAATTATGCAAAAGTTATTTTGTCAATGTATTTTAACCCACTAAAATAAATAATTCAGAAAAATTCATAAATACAATATCAATAATTTTTTAAAATAATAAAAATTCACACACAAAATGATCTATATTGTTGAAATTTTTTTTTTTTTTTTTTTTTTTTAGACAGAGTCTCACTTCATTGCCCAGGCTAGAGTGAGTGCTGTGGCGTCAGCCTAGCTCACAGCAACCTCAAACTCCTGGGCTCAAGCAATCTTGCTGCCTCAGCCTCCCAAGTAACTGGGACTACAGGCATGCATGCGCCACCATGCCCGGCTAATTTTTTCTATATATATATTAGTTGGCCAATTAATTTCTTTCTATTTATAGTAGAGATGGGGTCTCGCTCTTGCTCAGGCTGGTCTCGAACTCCTGAGCTCAAACAATCCATCCACCTCGGCCTCCCAGAGAGCTAGGATTACAGGCTTGAGCCACCGCGCCCGGCCTATATTGTTGAAATTTTAAAAATAATATCATAATAAACTAAAAATAGAAAATAGATTTATTTTACTTTTCTATTAGTTATAGCTTATCTATAATATAGAAAAGGATGAGACATGCAACATTTTACTCTTTAATCTTTGCTAGAGATACAAAGAACAAAAGTTCTTTGTTTAAAACTAGCAAAGTGTATAAACTAATTTACTGCACTGATGCTCATAACTGATGTTTTCTACTCATTTTAGATCTCCTATAAGTATAATACACCTGTAATTTTCTTGAGACCATCTATAACTTGTACCAATAAAAAATCATATATATCTCAACAAAAGCAAATATTGGTATTTGTGCAGTCCAATGCATTTCCCTGTCATGAATACAGATTTGTACAAATACTACCTCTAGTGTATTAAGGAGTACTAGAAAGAGTTGATACTAAAAAAAAAAAAAAAACCACATAGTTAAAAATAAATCTCAATGCTATTAGGGGCAAATATCTAGTGATCTTGAGCAAAATCTGTAGCATATTTTAATAAGAAATACACTTATTTAGTTTCCATTTTAAGACTCTACCGTCAGTTGTCCTTTGGTTTCCAAGTCCTGTCACTAAAGCTTAACGTACTTACCTTCTATTGAAAATTGTGGAAATTGAGTAAAGAGACATTAATTGGAGCTGGATTTTGCGGAAAGGAATAATTTCTAAATATGTTGTTTCATTATTATTTTTAAATAAACGTTACTTCCTATATTTTAAAAATAATTGTCCCTTATCTATCTTTGGCTCATCTACAAAATGCACCTTCCAAACGCATCCACCATATGTAATTGTCCGTGGTCAGAACCTGCCGTGATGGATGCCATATTCTCTATAGTATGTGGATGTGAGTGAGGTGACAAAGTGACAATCTCTCAACTTGGTATTGATTATACATCTATTCTTTATACCATGAATAAATGGCAATCCTACCTGGCAATATCTCTGTCATTGTCACTCTGGGTACCAGAAATGAAATATTTTGATTCTGAATAAATCAGTTTCTCTTTGAGTTCTGGGTGCCAGGATGATCTTTTAGCTAATCCAAGGTCATCTACAAAACCCTTTTGTTTTGATTTTCAATATTTAAATATTTTCTTTTGCTGTTTATTAAGTTTCATTTGAGCATTGAGCTCTTATCTAGATCAAGTGAGAAATTATAGAGACATGAAGACATTTAGACATCTTCCTTGCCTTCAGCATCTAATTCTCAAATATGAAGATTGTGCAGTTGGCTCTCTAAACTCATGAAATATCAGATACGACCCTCCACTTTAGGTGTCTGACTACTTTGAGAGTAAAAGTCCTTGCCACTGTTATTCTTATCAGATAAGACCTATCGGATAAAAAAAGTCAGTCTATCTAATTGTACATAATTATCAGCAAATGATAAAAGCTTATTTTTCCTAGATCAATACCATGTTGATGCAGACATTCAGACAGATATTAAGTAAGATGTTCTTCTATAGCCTCCTAGACTAAAGCTTCGAGATTCTCTTTGTTGAAGAGTTGACATGGCCATCTCAATGGAGAAATCATCTTTAGATTGTTCAATCAATGATGTAATGGAGAAGATAAAAATCTTAATGATCTTACATTCCTTGTTTTGCTTTAAGGTACTATAGATACGAGTAGATGATGAGTTAGAACACTCATGTTTAAAATACAATAACCAGTATCTGTTAAGCAGATCCTTTGGCAATTCTGTTCCAGATGGATTGCATAAAACAACAGTATCAATCACACAATATTGATAAAGAGGATGTTTATTTCAAGGAAACAGTAATACACATAATTATCAAAAAGAGCCATGAAACTTCAGGCTAAATGCAACAAGTAATCACCCATTCATTCATTTAATAAATGTTAATTCCTTTCAACTTAGAATGAATCAAGTTCAAGCTAAGGGTGCAACTACAGAACTTTCTGCTTTTTCTAATGACGCTTAAAAACAAAATAAATAGCAACTATTACATGGGTTTTTATTATGGAAGCACAATTTGAAGTATGTTACAAAATGAAAGGGCAATAATAAAGTTTTATATCTTCAATTATATTATTATAGAATTGGTATTAATATATTTGCAAATGTTTATAAACTGATAAACCTTACTTCTATCATAAAATTAATTTAAATGTGCCCATACTTAAGGCAATGTCTTTTTAAAAAGGCTTTTAACAATAGAAGCCTTTGATGTTCCATGGTATTCAAATTACTTTTAATTTGTTAGTAACTTCTGCTTTCTCTTTACAAAACCTTGAACCTAATGCTTTATTTACTCTTGATTTGTAAGACTGTTTCAAAGAACCTTTTATTTTTTAATAAATAATGCATTTTTGATTTTATAAATAATTATTAGAGAATTTTTTAAAATTCTAAAGGAAAACATTAAATTGTTAATAATATCACTTCTCAAAGATCATTTTAATTTATATTTTAATGTTAAAAATAAAGTATCTGTGATTGTTTGACCATTGATATGTTACTCTGAAATGTCTCTGTAGATCACTAATATAAATGAATTTACTTTAAAGGGTCAAATTCTTTATAATTTTAAATGTTATATAATCTGAAATAAACTTATAAAAGACTCTGTTGTGTATCAGCAAAAGAAAAGTGTCAGAAAAGAATTCAGCAATACGAGAAAGATTTTAGTGGATATGAAGAAATAATTGAGCGCTTGACATCTAACTTTCTAGGTCAAAACCTGAAAAGGCAACATCTGAAAATAAACTGATATAAAATTGTGGGATTTTCATTGGGAGCTAGATTTGTAGTTTCATAAAACAAATTGAGTATGTGACCTGGATTACAGAAGGTGCAAAGAACAAAAGAAGAGTTAGTTAAGAGGTAGAAGTCAGTTTAGGCCATGGAATCTTGAAACAGTGAATGGATCTAATCAAGGTCACCTATGGGTACAACCCAAATGGTCAGAGAGGAGGTGAAAACATGAAAGAAATTAAATTCCAGCTTTCTAGTTATGAGAAATAGATATTGGGAGCATTCAGGTCTTTCAGAGCTAACACCAAATAACAAGGTCGAACCCATGAACTGACTGGCTATAACATACTATATAAAATAGATTACCTTGCAGGAATAAGTGATCAGTAGTCTTATGTTTACTTTTATCACATTTTGAAAACTTACTTAGCAGATGATAAGGATGCTATGCACTAAGATAAAGTTTAGAAGATTTTTACCATCTCAAATGGATTTATTATCTGTCATAAATTATTTCTAAAAAATTAACTATTTTATAATTTTTATATTAGAATTTTTATTAAAATATACATTTGCAAATCCAAATGAATTGTCAATGAAAAAAATTGTACATATTGGTTGTAATTAGCAATGAACTTTTTAAATCTACAATGTTGGCATCAAAGTTAAGAATGAGTTAATTCACTAAAAGACTAATGCAAATGTGTGTGTATGTGTATAAGCACTCATTAAGTGTGATTTCATATGGAAATGACACATATATTTTTTACTGCATATTCAACATATACATTTCTTACTGCATATTCAACACAGTATCTGAGGCAGTATATTACACTAAATGAAACTAAGAATTGAATTTTTATTATAAACTGGACAAAAGTTACAACAAATAAATTAAAATTTTAGTCTTGACAACTTTTATTGTATGTCTAACTTCATGCTTATTTCCAAATTCTATGTCTGAAATAGTATGTTTGTTATCACTAATATACTTAAAATATTTGGAACTACTTTAAAGGCTATAACAGAAGACGTTTTAGTGATTGCTTTTATTTGGACTTTCAAATTTATGTGCATAAAATGATACTCTAGTGACCCGTCCATTTCTGAAGAATATAAGTTTGCTAAATCACATGATTCCTTTTTGTCCTTAACTCTCTATGAAGCAGTATGAATTTTTAATTATGGCATTTATTAAGTGGTTTATTTATAACTCACCCATATAGGTTTGCTAACTGGCACTTACAGAAGTTAGGTTCCTATTCTCCCAGAGAGACAGAGGACCTATCTTCAGGTATTGGCGGGAACAAACAATAAATTCTTCTGGCAGTCTCGAGCTTTCTCAGATAAGCACTTTAAGGTGGAGGCTGGCATCATGCTACGGATACAGCCTTGAACTAACTGTTAGAAACTATGTCAGTGTCTGTTCAACTCTTTATAGGCCAACATTGAGACCTTGTCTAGGAAAGGACTCAAAGCAGCCTGAAGAGAAGCTGGCCAGGGAGAGATTCTTTATTATTTAATTCCACAAAACACAATAGAATCAAGGGGTAGAAAATAGGAGATGGATTATTTCCACAGAATTTTGACAAAGAGGAAGGAGATCTTGGAGAGATGGTAACTAACTTCACCAAATAGAAAAAACTGAAACCTAATCCCTACAGAAAAGAATAACAAGGAGACAGCAATTTTACTAGAACAAAATCCTTAAAAAGGGACAAAAGTAGCAGACACCATGGAGATGGTAGATTACCACTCAGTAAAAAGAAGACACAGGTTTCTCTTCCCCACACCCCATCCCACAACCCCCCCAGCCAATATGTTGGCACCCCAACCTTTTTGGCACTAGGGGCTGGTTTCAGGGAAGTCAATCTTTCCACGGACCAGGGTGGGGACCTGGGGGTGGGGTGGGGAGGCGGAGCTCAGGCGGTGAGGCCAGCGGTGATGGGCGAGGCCGTGGCTGTGGCAGCTGTAAATACAGATGGAGTTTTGCCCACTGGCGGTTGCTCACCTCCTGCTGTGCAGCCGGGTTCCTGAGTTTCATGGAAGACAGTTTTTCCAGGGGAGGGGGAAGGGTGGAGCTCGGGGGTGATGCTCTGCGCGTTCCTAAGAGGCCACAGACCTGTGTCATGGCCCGAAGATTGCAGACTGCAGTGTTAGAAAATTTTTACATAAAGAAATTGGACCCTACGGAGAAGTTAGAGTTCACTATATTCAAAGTTTCTCAACAAAAAGACAGACAGCTATCTAATTACTCTAGGTCAGTCTATTTTTGTCCCTGCTTTAAATTAGCTTATGCTCTATGTAAGACACTTACCCAGTGAACTCAGTTTTAAATTATGTCTTAGAGACTAAATTTTAAATAGGAAGGAAATCAATAATCATAAGATGTAGGAAAGCCTTTAACATGAAGAAGACAGATAATAATCTCAAAAATGAAACAATGGCAATGTCAAACATGAACAAAAAGAGATTTAATTGGAAATAGAAACAGTATAGGAAGCCTCAAAATGATTATTTAAGTCACTGCAAATATTATATCTGTGAAACAAGAAACAGTATGATATTATAAAGATAGATTATGGTAACAAGATATAGCTTATAACATTCTAAAATATTAAAGAAAAGTAATGCCAAAACATAAAAGGAATAGAAGAGTTGGAAAAATAAAGTCAATTAATGTACTATGAAAATAATAATAAAATACCAACAAATGAACTTTAGAAGAGGAAAGAAAATTTAGGAATGGCTGGGTGTGATGGCTCACCCCTGTAATCCTAGCATTCTGGGAGGCCCAGGTGGGAGGATCAGCTGAGATCAGTAGATCAAGATCAGCCTTCACAACAGCAGGGAGACCCAGTGTCTGTTAGAAATAGAAAAAAATTAGCAAGATGTGGTGGTGTGCCTGTACTCTCAGCTACTTGGGAGGCTGAGGCAGAAGGATCGCTTAAGCCCAGGAGTTTGAGGTTGCTGTGAGCTAGGATGACACCGCTGCACTCTAGGTTGGGTGACAAAGCGAGACTCTGTTGCCAAAAAAAAGAAATAAAGAAAGAAAAAAAGAATATATTTAGGAACTACAACGTCTGGCAATAAAAACATAAAAAATGAAAAAAGAAAGAATGAAAAATAAGTCAGAAACATAAAGGAAGCACTAATAAAGGAAAAATACAAAAAATGTTTCCCAGAGAAATAAGTCCTTAGATGAACACTGCATACTAAATCTCACAAACAGACACATACACATGGCAAATTTCTGTGAAATTCTGGAACACCTTGAATGAGAGGAAAAATCTTAAAAGCTTTTTGGCATTGAAGAGTGAGCAGCATTCATCTTCTCAGCAACAACTCTAAATATCAGAAAACCACAGTGTAATGTTGTCAATATTTAAAGGAAAAATGTTTCTTGGCTTAAGAATTCTATGCCTGAGAAAACTAAATCTTAAGAGTGAGGCTAAATAAAGGCATTTTCAAAAATGAGTCACTGGAGAAAAATATAGAAATCTTGTATATTTTCCTTTTTTTGTAGCCTTGTGGAGCATGGGCTCCAAGACAATGGAGTAGATAGTATACGAAAAAGAAGAAAGATACAGGATATAGGACATAGAAGAAGGACAGGCCCGGATGACATGTGTTTCAGTTCTTCAGTGAATCATTCCAGATGTCAGAGGAGAGCAGGCTGTGGAGGTAGTTCTCATAAAAGAAGAGGCAGAAGGAATAAGAGCAAGAGGAAAAGAAATAAAAGGACAAACAGAATTTTTTTAAAAGGAATTGATAGAATTGGTGAGTATTTGCAAAGATGCCTGAACATTCTAAAAAATTATGATCAGAAAAAAAAATCAGAAAACTAAGTTAATAAAATAGAGATAATTATTAAATCCAGGAAAAATATTTTGAAAAAATTTGTAATCAATATTTTTGACTTAGCTCTGCATAACATTAATATAGTCACAGTAGTGTGAAAATGACCGTGCTCTTTTCATCTAGCCCTGTGAAGAGGGCAGGATATGGAAAGAAGAGAGCAGAAGAGCAAATGCCTCAACTACTGAAAAGGAAGTCAGTACATAACCTCAATGTATGTGAGCATTATACAAGCCAGTGATAAATCTGAATTATTTGAAAAGAATGTAAAACTTAGAAATTTAATTTTGAAATTCTGCATTAGATTTATAAAAATACTTATATTTTTATGGATTAAAATAAAACCTTATTGTAGACAGTAAATTAAAAAGTAACTGGAAACCTAATGGCTTAGACTCAAGTCCTCAAAGGCATGTGTTTCCTTTTGCTACTCATAAGCAGGTTTCTATTTTTATAAAGTTCAAAACTATTAGAAAATCAGTTATAAATACTTAAACTGTTAAAAGTGGTTTATGATGCTATTTTGTGTGCTTAAATGATATATCTGTGATAATTTAATCTTTATCATTATAGGCAAATGCATCAATATCCCTACAGTTACATGTTAATCTTCAGCCAGAAAGTATTACATAAGCACAGACATCATTAATTTCTGACTCTTCCCCTCTAGCTACTGTAAAAGGGAATATTCAGTTGGATGAAGCTCAGTCAGAGAAACAGGGTATTTGTACTGAGGACTGAAGAATGACCTAATGGAATTTACTCACCCTTCAGGACTATCAAATCAATATAGTTATCATTTAATGATCATTGCCTTTAATAATATTTCCTTGGTATTGATGGAGAGAGTTACTTGCAATGATTGAAAATTAGCCACATATTTTCAAAGAGATATGCAATGACATTCTTTCTTGGGAAAGATTTATTTCAGGTAGATACTGGAAGAACATGTGTACTTAGAAACTATGAACAAATGCTATAATGACTATCAGGATTAAGTTCTATGTTGAAAGAGCTTCTCTCTGACAGATTTTTTTTTATTTTCTGACGTCCAAGTCAGCATTTGGAGAATATTGAAATGATTTGTCAGAAGTGGACATGCTTAGTAGCCCAGGCAGTGAAGGGGCCTTTAAGCAAGGTTTTTCATCAGACTAAATAGAAACCAAAGTTCAGAAAAATGAAGTTTACTAGAAAACAAGTACACTTTTCAAAAAAGAATATTTTGTGTTTTAGATCACTACTAAAAGAAGTTTAAAAGAATTGAACAATGTGAAATGTCCATTGTGCAATTTAGGCAAGTTAATATTTGCCTTGTATAATTTAGATAGACACATGCCAATTTAAACATTCACAGGAAAGCACATAGTCTTTGACCAGGGCAGTGAAACTTCCATTGAAAATATAACCTATTTTCAAATTTTTTAGTAACTGTTTTCAAAACTGAAAAACAATATTTGACATTACTATTTGAATAATAATGTTTTTATTAATAGTAAAGAATGACTTTTACATTTCAAATGTTAAGGTGTTCTAATATCATCTGTGTACTTACACAGAATTGTCATATCTGATCTAGCTTGTTTTCTAATTAATAGTCATCTATAGTTAATTTTTTAATATTATGTGAGAAATATATTTAGGGGGAAAATTTTAACAATGTTTGGGACAATTTTCTAAGGCTTTCGGTAACATACACAGTTTCTGCTCCAATAATTTTTGGCACCTTTTTGAGATTGTCAAGATAGATTCCATGGGTATATATATATAACCAAACCTATACACCTTTTACTGAAAGACCATATCACCTGCATCCCTTGAAGGATTAGAAAAAGCTATATCATAAATTGTGCAAATTGAGCCTCTGTTACATAGCTTATCCAAATCATAGCTCTGCCATTTGCCTCTTATGACAGGATAAAAATAAAAATCTCATAAAAACAAAATAAAGAAGACAGTCTGTCATTCTTCCCTAAGAAAACATTTGTCAGGAACCCTTCAAAAATAATTGGGGAGAAAACGCATTAGGTTCTACAACTCACTGAGTTATTTTAAGGTAAGGTGCATCTGAGCATGTTAAAGAATGGTATATTTTATGATCAACCTACTTGTGAAATGATGTATTCTAAAAATTTTCTCAAACTTGCTCTAAAAGAATTATTTTGCCTACTTCTAACTTTAAATATTCACTCCATTAAAAAAAAACTTAAATTTTCCCTAGGCTGACCCCCCCATGTTCTAGACTGCATATTTTATTGTTAAATTTATTGCTCTATAATTTACTCTGACAAATATTGTTTGGAGCTTTGTTCCATTTTAGACAAATTTAGTATAGATTTTAGTTTTTAATTTCTATGCTAAGTAAATTCATATTTTTCTCTGAGAATGTGGTGCTTACATGTAAAAGGAATGATGGCATTTCAATTAAACAATACCACTTATCGGTTTATCTTGTTTATACACTTGTTAATTTCTTTCAATAAATTGTGATCCACAGCAGAGCAGGGGCATCCTCTTCTATCTTTCTTTCTGCTGTAGTGCTTGCATGTAGCTCAATATAAGTTTATTAAATGTAAATAGATATGTAAAATTGCTTCCATAAAGCTATGGTTTTGGACATTAAACTGGCAACAATGTAAGTAGCCATTTATATTGTATTAGGAATGTAGTAGGTTGTTAAATTCTAGCTATCCTTTTTGAACTGATGTACTATAATAACTTTTTGATGGAAAGTTTTATTAATTTTAACAAGAAGGCTAATTTTGTTAAATGAAAGGACTTCCAAATTCTGAAGATTTTTATTTGATGTCATCTATTTTGACCATCATCTACCTTCAGTAGATGCTGACAAGTTCGGTCAGTGTTGACAACTTCAAATAGAGTGCAGCTAGGAGTGACAATATGTCTACCAATCTATGAGTCATGCCTGTTAACCTCTGTTAACCTTTTATCCACTCCTAACTCCCTTAACCCACTCCGTGTTCTCAATCTCCTATGAGTACTATTCTTTCAATAACATCTATTAACTACCTCCTCTAAATGTACAAAATGGCCTACTACTTAGAAGAAGCAAGAAGATATGATATAAAAGGATGAATGAGACAGGTCCTTCTCAGTGACATATTTTCACATCATTCTGCCTCTCAAATACTAGGCCCAGAAGATAATAGCCATTGATTTTTTTTAACCAAAAGCAATTTTCTCCTCAAAATCAACTTTTACAAGATGACTCCAGGCTAACTTAACTTGCCAAAATAGAAGTGTAGTGCTTCCTAAAATTACTTGAATGGCACAGTAAATAGTCCATAATAATTATTTAATGAGATCTCATTAAAAATACATTATTTTTAATATAATCTCAATGTAGAAACACTATTATTAGCAACCTAAGTGCTAGACTGATGGTGAAAATTTCTGATAATGTGACTTTACTCTCTAATAGGATTGCATATTCAAAGAGAATGTTACTTTACAGCAGTTTTCTCTGTTCTGTTAGTATTGATCTATGAAAGCTCTTGTAACATTGAGATCCATACATATAGTAGTTTAAACAAGATAGATTCATATTTCTTTTTCATGTAGCAGTGCAGAGGTAAACATTCCAGGACCTGTAAAATGACTCTGCCATTCTCAGAATGTGGATTTCAATCTGTGAATCCACAGTGGTTTATCTACTTCTCACTTCCCCAGTCAACAGGGAAAGGAAACATCAAGGACACTCAAAATGTGTACATTTGAAAGGCGTAGTGGGAATTGCAGAGCTCACATCTGTTTATATCACACTGCCCAGAATTTCTTCATTTGGCTGTATCTACCTACAAGATAAGTTGGGAAAACAATACTCAGCTGAAAATCAAGATTATTGGTATTAAAGGAAGACCAATAGAAGAAATATTCATGAACAAGTAAAAAAATCTTTGCCACACCGGGCTTCTTTATATAAAGTAGGCCATAATAACACTTTGCATATATATTGGCTTCTTATTGAGCTTCATTAAAATAGATTAAATGATAAAGAGTATAGTTAAAATGCTGAGTTGTTTTTTTTTTTTTTTTGCCTAATTAGAGTGCTCCTAGTTACTTTTAGCATTATTTTGGTGACGATGCTGTTTCTGCAGATGTCGTAAATGCTTCCTTGAGACCAATCTTGTCAAATGATGAAGCTTCTCAACATTTCCTTCCCCTTATAAAACAGAAGCATGATCCTTCTTTTATATATATAATTTTTTGTAAATTGTCAAGCATAGCCTAGAAAGGCTAAGATATAATGATAATAGTAGGCATAACCAAGTTTCCTTATCCATCCATATTTTTGATCATATGTAATTAACACATTTTTAGAAATTTGATTACACAATTCTTAAGCAACAGTTGTTGGTTGCCTCCACAGTTTCATGTATTGGGTCAAATGAATTTATTACTGCAGGACAATGGAGGAAACAGGAATTAATTATGTTGGGCTGCACAACAGGCCTTCCATAGAGGCAAGTGTTTAAGACCAAAGGTAAGACTGAAGTGTATGCTTCACGAGTGACGAAGGTGTAGCTAAAAATTTGTGATACAAACAAACATTCTCCGTAGAAGGAACCACATTAGTAGCAGTATCCTGAGTTGAAATTCTATAGTTTGTCTTGGAAACGATGAGTTTCAAGTACGTTCTATGTGCACAATATATGGCGATTGGGGAAACTCCAGAAGGAAAAACTATTCTGCCCCTGCCTACAATCTCAGCTCCCTTACGTTCCTGTCCTTTCACCACGTCTGATGGACCAGCCTCGATGCTGGATGAGCAGATGGGATTGAGATACATGGACGATTTTTCACATCCTCTGCCCATTTCAAATCTTTGTCACTTTCCACAGAAATAAATGTCTTCATTTCCTTTTTCAACCCCTTCAAATTTGGAAAATCTGCTAGCATGATCTAAATTAAATAAAGATCTGTTTGTGTAAATGTGATGCTTAATTGTTTTCTTTATCGCTATATTGCCTATTGGATGAAGTCCAAGGTACTTTGTCAGGAATAAAAACCCTTCCATGTTCTCACAGTTGCTTCCCTTTATAACCTTATTTTTAATTTCTCCCTAACTCCCAAGTTGTCTCATAACACTTGTATCCTAGGATCCACTGTTCAATGTGTTCATATGTTGTTTTTCCTGTCTTTTTTCCCTCATCAGCTCAATACTATTTATTATTTACAGACCCCCTCTTTATTAAGTGTTAGTCAACCATCCTTTGTTTACTTTTTTTATCCTCAATGGGCTAGTAAAATATTAAATACGACATAAGTAATTGAGAGATGTGGAATAAATGCTTGGAATGCTAGAGCATGCTTAATTCTTGGAGAGTTTGCAGACAGTTTACATGACTATTTCACAAAGATAAGAAAAAAGGACAAGTAAAAATGGTAACTTAACTGAATGGCTACTAAGTGCTGTTTTGAACTTGAGATTATGTTTAATATGGAGCAAATATTTCTTCAAATTGATTCTCCAAGGGTTACAGATTGTTATTCTCCTCTATTCTTCCCTTTTCTAGAGTTAGTTTTCACTAGCAAGTAATGACAAACTTAAAAGTTTTGTGTGCACATACAGACATACGTATAGACACACACTATTGTTCAATTATCAATGAATGAAGTGCTGATTTTCAAATTACATAAGCATACTATACTCTCTTATTCTATCTTTTATGGTTTAATGCTGTCCTTGTAGTGAATACATGCTGCATAACTCAAAGTGGAATGGCATAAAGAAAGAATATGAGCTAGGGGGTTGAACATAACCCATTTTCTGAAACTAGAAAATGACAAATAACAAATGCTAGGAAGATTATTTGCTAGAGGTATATAATTCGAACCAAAATAATAATTATCCACAATCATGGTCTGATGAACTGTGAAACTTTTAACAACAGTCTGCGATTTGGACCTGGGACCTAGAGGTAGAAGGGCGGTGTAAGCACCAGAAAACACACTGGGAGACCTTTCGCCCATCAGGGAATGGCAAAGCAAGAAAAGTAAAAGAAACTGCATCGATATAGCATTAATGTTTCAACCCACTCAATGGAGCAAAATATAAAGGCTAAAGTGGAATAAGACACGTAACAAAACTGTGGTAACAAAATTTACATCTTCAGATGAATGTTGGCTAAATAAGGAAAAATAGTTATTAATGTTAACCAATTCACTAAATTGTGGGGCTTCCTTTTATACCAGCTTCTTGCATAAGCAGCTCAAACTTCCTGAAGGAGACTATGAACTGGAATCTGACAGAATGAATATAGAATGAAAACGTATATAGAATGTGATGTAGAGTAAGTTCTCCCAAAATCCGTATGTTGAAACCTTCTCCCTACGGTGATGATATTTACAGGTGGGGCTTTTGAGAGATAATTCAGTCCTGGGGACAGATCTCTCATGAATAGTATTAGTGCCCTTATAAAAGAGACCCCAGAGAGCTGCCTTGACCCTTCCTCTATGTGAAGTCACAGAAAACAAGCTGGCCATCCATGAACCAGGAAGCCAGCCCTTACCAGAAACCAAATCTGCTGGCACCTTGATCTTGGGCTTTCTAGCCTCCAGAACTGTAAGAAATAAATTTTTGTCATTTATGAACCACCTAGTCTGTGTTATTTTTGTTATAACCACTTGCACAGACTAGGGTGGAATATAACTGCAACACTCAAACAGAATACAGCAGCTGCAACTTGCTTTACTTTCTTCAGAATAAGGAAAATAAATCATCAATAGCAAGCTCAGAAATGCAAGTTAAATAAAAATAGTTAATATCAAGGATGAACTTGAGGTCCCCAGATGTCAATGAAGGTTCAAAACGTTGTTAGATAATACAAATAGTTTTTAATCTATGCGATAGAGAAATATCATTCACATTACTCTTCAATAAATATTCAGGTTTAGATACTGCTATTCCTGATCAGAAAAAAATGCTAAATCAATGGATGTTGGAACATTGAAAAAATAAACATCAATCTAGTAAGAGAATTGTTTACATATTCTTTGCAAATATAGCTTTGCAAATATTAATAAAGAATATGCTTAGAAGAAGAATTGTGTCAGGAATTTGATAAAAAGTATTAAAAAATAAAGTAATGCTTTACATCAAGGGAAAATCATGAGCTTACAAATTTGATGTAAGTTGATCTTAAAAAAGCAATAATAAAATACTAGAATAACAAACAATGCTGGTAAACTCCGGGTTTTACTTTAAAAGCTGTTTTCTTAATAGACTTGTCCTGAGTCCTCTTATTGTAAATTACTTTCTAATGACACTTAAAAAAACCACTCTTTTTAATGATACGTATTCAATATTTCTTTGTTATGTGTCTTTTGCCATAAATTCTGAACTTGAAGACTCATCTGATTTTTTCATCATGCAATGAATAGAATTTTTTAATCATATAGTAGATGCTGTATAAATATTTAAATGTAAAATAAATGGTTAGAGCCCCGCCCAGAAGATGGCGGATGAGAAACACCGCCAGACAGAGTGTCTCTGAAGAAAAGACAGATTCTAGCAGAAATTAGAAGAAAGAAGCAAGAAGACGAGCCTACATCGGATGAGGGTCGGCAGGAGGAGTACCTGAGACCACGGGAGACTCCACGGGAGGAGGTCGCGGAGGAGAACTGGAGGCTGGGACCCCCGGAGCAGCCTAGAGACCAGCGGGAAGGGGAGGTGGATCTGCCGTTTCCCCTCCCCTGCATCCCGGACTGCAGGTGGGCTCCCCAGCAAGCGGAGGGACCTGCGACAACCGCCCCCAGTGAGCAGTAAGCCAGTAGCGGACGCGGCACCAGGCTCCCAACTCCCTCGGGCACCTCCGTGTGCACAGACCCGAGCCGCACGGCAGACGCCATATTGCCTCCTCCTCCCCTCCCCCACCCTACCCGCGGCTGCCCAGAGAGACAGAGAGACAATATAGCCACCAGCCGGAGGCACCTCCAGGGAACGGGACCTTCCCTTTTGGGACTCTACAACAGCTGACTAAGGGGAACTCAGACTGTGAGCTCTCTGCCCGCCAGCCCTCCCAGGTGCTGCTGGCACGGTGATCCCAGGAGAACGGGGCAGAGCCTGAGGTTGAGAGACATAGACCCAGCTTGGGCTCCCTGTGGGTGAATTGGGACAGACACTCGTCTCCCTGGTGGGGACAAAGTTTGAACTCTGGGACCCAGAGGTCAGACCTGCAGACCACATCCCGTGCACTGAGGCCTCGCATTGCCCGGGGC